>JAAEEI010039778.1:165374-178292 GCA_012654025.1 Pachypsylla venusta
TGGAACCAAACTAGGTAAGAAACCAATTTGGTTTAATAGAAACCAAACACTATTAGTTAAACCATCTGTTCCAATGACAGGTTACTGTGTTTGGTGCAGAGGTGTTTACCGGATAACAGATTTAGGTAGCCAAGTGGGAGGATTGTTTTAGAAAAAAAAAATTGACGTGTTTGTGAAATCATTTAATGTTTGCTGAGAATCTATTATCTCAAAAGGTCAAACGGAAATTGTTTGGATGTTAGGTCCAACTTGTTTAATTGAGGTTGTGTGGGTGTGGGATGTTCCATGTGGACCCAATTTGTCAAACATTACGAGCGATCGATCTTACGTATAAAATCCATTTGAGATTTTTTTCCTGACCGACCAAAGATCGACCACCATGCGTTTCGACGGCATCATCCCTCTGTATGTTTCGACTATGGAGCGGCTAATTTCAACTGGGTTACTCCAAATACTGCTATTTAGAGCTGACATTTCCTGTTCGATCGCTGAAGTTAAGCAAAGTCCAGCAAGGTTGTACCATGTGGGTGTCCACGTGAGTTCGCGGCTTTGTGATGCTGGTTTATTTTCCCGGCCCAGCCCAGACTGGGTAAGGTCAATATGTGTAGGTGGTTTGCAAATTTCCAGCGAATGGAGGGTGAAACATCCGTCTTGAATGACCAACAGATGTTAGGGGCGTCCACACTATGTCGATCGACATTTGTCGAGTCGAATGTAACCCGAATGAAGTGGATTTTTTTCTAACAAGATGTCGAGTCGATTGAATAAAGTTGTAAGTGTGGACGTGTAGAACGTTTCAAACGCGTCAAAAAAAGCTTTAAACACTTAGTTTTTGTGAAATAATGATACAATATTAGGAGTGCGTTTATTTAAAAAATAAAAATAATATTTTTTAACGTAAAACTTAAATGTTCATAATTATATTAAATTTAAATGTTCATACCTATTTATCCCTAAATATGAACAACTTAAACAACCGTAAACTTGAAACAAAAAATGTATCAACACACTTGAAAATAGGCGTAAATATTGGGAAGTGCCACTTCTAACCTAACCTAACTAATATTCCCCCCCCCCGGACAATAGGAATTGGGTTAAATTAAATTTCTAAAATTTAACCACAAACATACAAAGTAAGTCAAATAAAAGCCTTTAAAAAAGAGCTGACATTGAATAATATATCTTCAGCAAAAGTAGAGCTAGGCTCAAAACAATATAAAACAATTGTCCGCAATGCAGATTATATTGAAACTGTTGAACCTGGATAGACAGGACTTATGTGGGAAAACAACCCGCAAACAAAATAAAGGATAAAATGATTTTTTTNGGTTAACAAACGTGTATGTAATATGTACTCTATGTGCATACTCTGATCGCGTTTAAACGGTTCTACCTCGGTGATATGATTATTAATGTGGGAGTCAGATTTATTATCATTTTTTTCCCTCATCTTCTCGAAACGAAGTTCGCGTACTCAGCTAGTTTCACAATAAAAATCAGTGATAATCATTTCCCACACAAAAATTTTAATAATTTCATTCCTATATTATGGTATTTCAGTCGGCAAATTGCAGTGGTGAGTAGGCATTTTCATACACATCCCAGTTTCCACCCTCGCTACACCCCTGTCTGCGAGTTGTTTTTTTTTTTTTAAAAAAAAAAAAACAACTCGGCCGATCTCCGTGGCCGAGTTGTTAAGAGCATTGACTGTTGGTCCGGAGATTGTGGGTTCGAATCCCGCCCGGAGCGAAAATTTTCTGATCGAATTTTCTCGTTTCCGGAATGGCATGGCTGTAAAGGGAGTTCCGGGGCATAACTTTTTTTTTTTTTTTAAAAAAAAAAAAGTTTAAACCTCGCTACACCCCTGTCTGCTGGACCTCTATATTATTATTAATTGTGGCGGCCTTTCCTTCCGGAATTCCAAGTGCTGCGTCCACTAGTTAGGACTATTGCACACCAGTTTTTCCACGTCTAATATCTCTCACCCAGCCCCAAAATTGCCGAACCCCTAATAAAGTTCAGCAACGATTCTACAGCGTTAGAGTGTATCTCTATGAGTTCACAACCCGGGAACCCTAGCGTCCTGAAGCGTTGTAGCGCCATATATGGGCATCAAATATAATGTGCGAAGCCGTCTCCTCCACACATCCTGCACATCGCTGTTCCCTTGTTGACTCCTATAGTTTTTAGGTGTTTTCTTAGAGCACGGTTACCCGTCAGCATCCCAATCACCAATCTGATGTCACGTCTGCTGAAATTCACAATTTTCTTTGCTGTTTTCTCTGAGGGCACACCCGGACCTCTACAAGCAGGACAATGAAGATTTGGAAGCTCTTTAAAAAGGAAATTTTCAAACCGGAATAAGCAGCAAAATATTTCCAGGCCTTTGAATTCCTGTTTATCCAGTTTTGCATAGGAAATACATATATTCGCATATATGCAAAGGACTCATGTTTATGAGGTGAAATTTCGCAGATCGGACACTTCGGACACACTCCTATAAGAATTTGATTATACGGTTTTCCTAGCATATATGCGAAGATGTGTGTTATGTAATAAGGTAAGTATGTATATGTGTCTTGATGTGAGGACCTTGTAAACTAAATCCACACCTTTATATTTTACAGAACAGACTTTCTTTCAACGGAAGTTGTTTAATCAACAACAAAAAATTCTGCCAACGTGACACAAGTATTATTTTTCTGGTAAAAATAATAAACCTTTTTTGCCCCCCCCCCAAAAAAAATAGGGGGGGGGGGTTCTCGTGACAATTCCAAAGCCGGAGCGTAATAGGACCCTAAGTTTGACGTATCTGGCTCTTACCATTCTATTTTTATACAAGATTAATGAGAACCGCTTTAAAGCGGTAAAAGCCACCAGTGGTATATTTGATTGAACCCAAAAACAATGTCGGTTGAACCTAAGTTTTGGCACTTACGGAACCTTTGATGATTCTTTAAACGACCGTTTAAAAAAAAACTCTGCCAATGTGACACCTGGATTTATTATTTTTCTGGCAAAAATTTGAGGCGGGTTATCGTGATGGTTCCAAATCTGGGGCGTAATTAGACCCTAACATTTGACATACCTACCAAAATTGAAGTCTCTGGCTCTTACCATTCTCTTTTTAGACAAGATTAATGAGAACCGCTTTAAAGCGGTAAAAGCCGCCAGTGGTAGATTTGATTGAACCCAAAAGTTTCTAATCTTACTGAGACCCCGAATATGATATACGTACAAAATTTCGAATCTCTAGCTCTTACCATTCTCTTTTTAGACAGCAATAATGAAAACCGATAAAAAGCGGCAAAAATTGCCAAGGGTGTATTCAATTGCACCCGGGGCACAATTAGATCCCAGATGGGGCCTATATACCAAATTTCATCCAAATCGGTCAACGCTTTTACGCAAAGCGCTATTATGATTTATTTTTATTTTTTTTTCGTGACGATTCCAAAGGTTCATTATTGAAAAAAATTAAACCAAAAGTTGGATCTCATAATATGGTTGTAACTCAATCTTGTCTTGAAAAGTTTTGATACACGTCTAGAGAAGACCAGAAACCAAGCCACTACCTGTTCAAAGTTAAATTAACCCGTGAGTGGTCCCCTTCCGCGCAGAACAAGAACGGTTCCCTATAGAGATTTTTTCTCACCCTGGTTTTGCTGTGTGGTCTAAGAAAATAACTGATTTTTTTTCAAAGAATTTGTTCAAAATCTTCTTTGATCTATATTTGAAGCGATTTCAGCAAGTTTATTTTCCAATAGAACCCAGTTCGATCCCCTATTTTGGCACATTTTTTTTCTTTTTCTTATTTTTAGAAATGTACCTAAATAATTAAAATAATTAATTATTCAGGTCGTTATTACGTTTACATTAATATGTAATTAAATAAATAGCCACAAAAAAAGACGAGAAATTTCAGAAATTTCGAAGAAAAAATTACGACACGACTGGTCGCGATGTGAGAAAAATTCTCACCGCGGTCAGCGTCTTCGGCTTTCCGAATGGCTCAGGCAACTGAAATGCAATGTATGACGGCAATTTTTTGTGAGCACAAAGTAAAACATATTTTGAACAGCTACTGAGAGACCCGACAAGTTGGAGCCAATAATTACCAAGTTATTGCGTTTTTGGCCGACAGGGTGAGAAAAATTCTCTATAGAGGACAACTCGCGGGTTAAAAAAAAAAAAAAAAAAAAAAAAAAAAAATCTGGACTACAAACTGTCTATTGGAAACCAGTATGCATTCACACGAACTCAGCAAACCACAACATATATAAATAAGAAGCAAGAAATTTGAACTCTAAACCAGTTCGGTTGACTGTTTTTTTATTTCTTATAGGTAATCATAATATGAAAAAAAAAAAAAAAAAAAAGAAAAAAANAAAAAAAAAAAAAAAAAAAAAAAAAAAGAAGAAGAAGAAAAAAAAATCAGATCTACGCTAGTGTTAATAAGAATTGATGAAATAGAACTGGTTTTATTGAAAGAAGAAGAAGAAAAAATAAACTTTATAAATGACTTCGTGGTAATGATAAAGAAGAAAAATCAAAACGAATATAGAATAAAGTTAGAGAGAGAGAGAAAGAGAGAGAAGGAGAGAAAGAGAGAGAGAGAGGGAGAGAGAAGGTTAGACTAATAGTAAAGCTCAATATCAACATAGATTTGTATGTGTGTGGCAACGTGGGATTTCATACAAAAATATAAAATTGACAATATTGATGCCGAGCTTAATTAATTAAGTTAAAATTAAAAAGAAAGTTAACTTAATAAATTAAGTTGCTGGCCAAGCAAGCGTTCCAAACCAAAGAATATCTACCAGCTCGTAACTAATAAACATCTCAGCATTGACAATATTGATGCCGAGCTTAATTAATTAAGTTAAAATTTAAAAGCAAGTTAACTAAATAAATTAAATTGCTGGCCAAGCAAGCGTTCCAATCAAAGAATATTTACCTACCAGCTCGTAACTAATAAACATCTCACAGCATTGACAATATTGATACCGAACTTAATTAATTAATTTAAAATTAAAAAGCAAGTTAACTTAATGAATTAAGTTGCTGGCCAAGCAAGCGTTCCAATCAAAGAATATCTACCAGCTCGTAACTAATAAACATCTCGGCATTGACAATATTGATACCAAGCTTAATTAATTAAGTTAAAATTAAAAAGCAAGTTAACTTAATAAATTAAATTGCTGGCCAAGCAAGGGTTCCAATCAAAGAACATCTACCAGCTCGTAACTAATAAATATCTCAGCATTGACAATATTGATACCGAACTTAATTAATTAATTTAAAATTAAAAAGCAAGTTAACTTAATAAATTAAGTTGCTGGCCAAGCAAGGATTCCAATCGAAGAATATCTACCAGCTCGTAACTAATAAACATCTCAGCATTGACAATATTGATACCAAGCTTAATTAATTAAGTTAAAATTAAAAAGCAAGTTAACGTAATAAATTAAATTGCTGGCCAAGCAAGGGTTCCAATCGAAGAATATCTACTAGCTCGTAACTAATAAACATCTCAGCATTGACAATATTGATACCGAACTTAATTAATTAGGTTAACATTAAAAAGCAAGTTAACTTAATAAATTTAGTTGCTGGCCAAGCAAGGATTCCAATCGAAGAATATCTACCAGCTCGTAACTAATAAACATCTCAGCATTGACAATATTGATACCAAGCTTAATTAATTAAGTTAAAATTAAAAAGCAAGTTAACTTAATAAATTAAGTTGCTGGCCAAGCAAGGATTCCAATCGAAGAATATCTACCAGCTCGTAACTAATAAACATCTCAGCATTGACAATATTGATACCGAACTTAATTAATTAAGTTAAAATTAAAAAGCAAGTTAACTTAATAAATTAAGTTGCTGGCCAAGCAAGCGTTCCAATCAAAGTAGCTACCAGCTCGTAACTAATAAACATCTCGGCAAGCAAAGTAGCTACCAGCTCGTAACTAATAAATATCTCAGCATTGACAATATTGATACCGAGCTTAATTAATTAAGTTAAAATTAAAAAGCAAGTTAACGTAATAAATTAAATTGCTGGCCAAGCAAGGGTTCCAATCAAAGAACAATTAAGTTAAAATTAAAAAGCAAGTTAACTTAATAAATTAAATTGCTCGCCAAGCAAGGGTTCCAATCAAAGAACATTTACTAGCTCGTAACTAATAAACATCTCAGCATTGACAATATTGATACCAAGCTTAATTAATTAAGTTAAAATTAAAAAATTAAGTTGCTGGCCCTGCAAGCGTTCCAATCAAAGAATATTTACCAGCTCGTAACTAATAAACATCTTAGCATTGACAATATTGATACCAAGCTTAATTAATTAAGTTAAAATTAAAAAGCAAGTTAACGTAATAAATTAAATTGCTGGCCAAGCAAGGGTTCCAATCGAAGAATATCTACCAGCTCGTAACTAATAAACATCTCAGCATTGACAATATTGATACCGAGCTTAATTAATTAGGTTAACATTAAAAAGCAAGTTAACTTAATAAATTAAGTTGCTGGCCAAGCAAGCGTTCGAATCAAAGAATATCTACCAGCTCGTAACTAATAAACATCTCGGCAATCAAAGTAGCTACCAGCTCGTAACTAATAAACATCTCGGTAATCAAAGTAGCTATAAGTACGTAACTAATAAACATCTCGGCAATCAAAGTAGCTACCAGCTCGTAACTAATAAAAATATTGACAATCAAAGTAGCTACCAGCTCGTCACTGATAAACATATCGGCAATCAAAGTAGCTATCATTAGCTACCAGCTCGTAACTAATAAACATTTCAGCATTGACAAGAGAAAGTGATTTATAAAAATAGTAGCTGTTTGGCCCGTGCTTCGCTACGGTCTATAGTCTATAGCTTGGCGCCTTTGAGGCATGGCCGTTCCCGTGCAAATAGTATACTATGATTCCCCTTACAAAATTTGGTTGGACCGTTTTTTGCAAACTATTTATGTTCCAAATTAAGTCTTAAAAGGCCACCTAAAACTTTCTCGCTTTGAGTTGATATGTTGTCGCTACAAAATATAAGATATCCGACCATGACCAGGATAAATTCGATCAAAAATCGAAAAATCAGTCGTAACTTGAAAACGGTTCTACATTTTTTAATTCTGATATTTTTCTGGAGGTTAGAACTACGGTTTTCGGTGGTGGGGGGAGGGGGGTCCATTCTCATCAATTTTTCTATATCTCTTACCGTTTTGGCTTTAGTGATACATACACACACAGGTATCCATATAGCGTATTAGATACTCGCTTTTTGCTGACCTCTCATCTTTGGTTTGAAGCAGAGTTTCTTAAATAAAGTCTAAATGCTCTTCCTAGCACCAAACCTTCTATATTTACACGGGCTTAGGACTGTACCCAAGATTTTTTTTCCGATGGGGGGGGGGNGGGGGGGGGGGGTCTGAATGATAGATAGCCAAGCCAGGACTTGCACCTGAAAATCATGATCATGGAACGTGATGTTATTTTTGTTATTGTTGATGATGATGTTGTTGTTGTTTTTGTTATTGTTGATGATGATGTTGTTGTTATTGTTGTTGTTGATTTGTTGTTGTTATTGTTGATGATGATGATGTTGTTGTTATTGTTGATGATGATGATGTTGTTGTTATTGTTGATAATGATGATGTTGTTGTTATTGTTATTGTTGATGATGATGTTGTTGTTGTTTTCGTTGTTGTTGATGATAATGATGTTGTTGTTACTGTTATTGTTGATGATGTTGTTGTTGTTTTTGTTGTTGTTGATGATGATGATGTTGTTGTTATTGTTATTGTTGATTATGATGATGTTGTTGTTATTGTTGATGATGATGTTGTTGTTGTTTTTGTTGTTGTTGATGATGATGATGATGTTGTTATTGTTATTGTTGATTATGATGATGTTGTTGTTATTGTTGATGATGATGTTGTTGTTATTGTTATTGTTGATGATGATGATGATGTTGTTGTTATTGTTATTGTTGATGATGTTATTGTTATTGTTGATGATGATGATGTTGTTTTTGGTGGTGGTGGTGTTGTTGATGATGAGTTACACTCTAAAATATTACTTATGTCATGCATAAAAAAAAATAATGAGATTTCGGGGTGGTGGGGTCTGGACCCAATAGACCATTTTGGGTACGGCCTTATATACACAGGCCTAGGACGTTCACCTAATGAAGCTGGCTTGCTCCCCTCCCTGGCTACATACCAAAGGATAATATTTCTGACATACTTGGGAAGGAATCTCTCTCTCCCCCCTCCCCCACATCAGTCACCGGTTCAATTAGATGAAGTTCTATTTGCGTGACATCATATCCTTTTAACATTATAAACATCATGAAGAATGTTATTCCATCCATTTAATAGAATCAACAAACGTTGCTCAACCTTTTGAACTCTACTAATATAGGTCAAATGAGTTAAGTATTGTATACCTTACTATATTTGTGATGAATAGTTCTGTGTTGATTCATCAATGAATGATTCAGGCATGGAGAGGTCATGATGAATGTGAGTTGATCAACTTGGAGATTCACATAATGTTCATTAACCAGGGATGGAAACATAGGATTGCCAAAGGGGTGTACAAAGTACCCGCGTTTTAGCAAAAAGCTTATAATAATCAAATTATGATACTTATTTTAATGAGACCTTTAATAATATTTTCCATCATAGTATATAAAAATATGTTCTAAGCCTTCTAAGGAATGATATTGAAGCCAAACTTTGGGCGCGGGTACTTTATACCCCCCCCCCCCGCAATGCTAGGGTTAAATATGACTTTAATCGGATAGTGGTTGTTAGATTATAGTTGNCTAGATGTTGATAATCCCGACCCCCTCCATGTCCATCACGGAAAGTGATGGTGGAGGAAGTGTTGGGTAGCATATTATGCTACTCTGAGGACGCCGAACTAGATGTTGATAATCCCGACCCCTTTCATGTCCATCACGGAAAGTGATGGTGGTGGAAGGGTTGGGTAGCATATTATGCTACTCTGAGAACGCCGGACTAGATATTAATAATCCCGACCCCTTCCATGTCCATCACGGAAAGTGATGGTGGTGGAAGGGTTGGGTAGCATATTATGCTACTCTGAGGACGCCGGACTAGATGTTGATAATCCCGACCCCTTCATGTCCATCACGGAAAGTAATGGTGGAGGAAGTGTTGGGTAGCATATTATGCTACTCTGAGGACGCCGGACTAGATCACTAGAACTAACTCAGATGATCCCCAATTCCATCCCTGATTCATTCATTTATGAATCAGGCTTGAACAGACTCAGATGATCCCCGATTCCATCCCTGATTCATTCATTTATGAATCAGGCTTGAACTGACTCAGATGATCCCCGATTCCATGGCTGATTGATTCATTCATGAATCAGGCTTGAACTGACTGAGTTCATCCCCGATTCCATCCCTGATTCATTCATTCGTGAATCAGGCTTGAACTGACTGAGTTCATCCCCGATTCCATCCCTGATTCATTCATTCATGAATCTGGCTTGACCTGACACAGATGATTCCCGATTCCATCCCTGATTCATTCATTCATGAATCAGGCTTGAACTGACTCAGATGGAATATATTTTTTTTTCTTTTTAATTTGGAAATTACAACTTTGCCATGAATCGCGATGGACTTAGATCGTATATTTCATCATGACATGAGAGCGGCAGAGATAACATTGAGCTAAATCAATCAAGGCAAACCAAATTCTTGTCTTCACTTTTTATTAAATCTTTAACTAATATAATTATAAATAAGATCGGATTTTTTCTATCCGCTTCGGGTGAAGGGATTATCTGGACAATGCGTTCTTTGCTATGCGAAAACCCAAAGAGTTCATATGAGCTTTTTACAAACAAGCTCAGATGAAATTTTTGTACTGGATCTGTACTGGATTTGCATTAGATGTAGAAGATTTCAGTGCTTATAAGTTCCGGATGATGGAAATTATCCGGGCAATGCGTACTTTGTTAGGCGAAATTCCAAAAAGTTCATCTGAGCTTTTTCCAAACAAGCCTAAAGTTTAGCCGCACCAAATTTACATTAGATATAGAAGATTTCAGTGCTTATAAGTTCCGGATGATGGAAATTATCTGGGCAAGAGGAAATCACAAAAAAAGTTCATCTGAGCTTTTTCCAAACAAGCCTAAAGTTTATCCGTACCGGATTTGCATTCGATGTAGAAGATTTCAGTGCTTATAAGTTCCGGATGATGGAAATTATCTGGGCAATGCGTACTTTGTTAGGCGAAATTCCAAAAAGTTCATCTGAGCTTTTTCCAAACAAACCTTAAGTTTATCCGCACCAAATTTACATTAGATGTAGAAGATTTCAGTGCTTATATGTTTCGGATGATGGAAATTATCCGCGCAATGCGTACTTTGTTAGGCAAAATTCCAAAAAGTTCATCTGAGCTTTTTCCAAACAAGCCTTAAGTTTATCCGTACCGGATTTATTAGATGTAGAAGATTTCAGTGCTCATAAGTTCCGGATGATGGACATTATCCGGGCAATGCGTACTTTGTTAGGCGAAATTCCAAAAAGTTCATCTGAGCTTTTTCCAAACAAGCCTAAAATTTATCCGCACCAAATTTACATTAGATATAGAAGATTTCAGTGCTTATAAGTTCCGGATGATGGAAATTATCTGGGCAAGACGAAATCACAAAAAAAGTTCATCTGAGCTTTTTCCAAACAAGCCTAAAGTTTATCCGTACCGGATTTACATTAGATGTAGAAGATTTCAGTGCTTATAAGTTCCGGATGATGGAAATTATTTGGGCAATGCGTACATTGTTAGGCGAAATCACAAAAGGTTCATCTTAGGTCTTTCCGAACAAGCCTAAAGTTTATCCGTACCGGATTTACATTAGATGTAGAAGATTTCAGTGCTCATAAGTTCCGGATGATGGAAATTATCTGGGCAATGCGTACATTGTTAGGCGAAATCACAAAAATTTCATCTGAGCTCTTTCCGAACAAGCCTTAAGTTTATCCGCACCAAATTTACATTAGATGTAGAAGATTTCAGTGCTTATAAGTTCCGCATGATGGAAATTATCCGGGCAATGCGTACTTTGTTAGGCGAAATTCCAAAAAGTTCATCTGAGCTTTTTCCAAACAAGCCTAAAGTTTATCCGCACCAAATTTACATTAGATATAGAAGATTTCAGTGCTTATAAGTTCCGGATGATGGAAATTATCTGGGCAATGCGTACATTGTTAGGCGAAATCACAAAAAGATCAGCTGAGCTTTTTCCAAACAAGCCTAAGATTATCTGTACTGGATTTGCATTAGATGTAGAAGATTTCAGTGCTTATAAGTTCCGGATGATGGAAATTATCTGGGTAATGCGTACTTTGTTAGGCGAAATCACAAAAAGTTCATCTGAGTTTTTCCAAACAAGTCTTAAGTTTATCCGTACCGGATTTATTAGATGTAGAAGATTTCAGTGCTTATAAGTTCCGGATGATGGAAATTATCTGGGCAATGCGTACTTTGTTAGGCGAAATTCCAAAAAGTTCATCTGAGCTTTTTCCAAACAAGCCTAAAGTTTATCCGCACCAAATTTACATTAGATATAGAAGATTTCAGTGCTTATAAGTTCCAGATGATGGAAATTATCTGGGCAAGACGAAATCACAAAAAAGTTCATCTGAGCTTTTTCCAAACAAGCCTAAAGTTTCTCCGTACCGGATTTACATTAGATGTAGAAGATTTCAGTGCTTATAAGTTCCGGATGATGGAAATTATCTGGGCAATGCGTACTTTGCAAGAGGAAATCACAAAAAGTTCAATCGAGCTTTTTCAAAACAAGCCTAAACTTTATCTGGATGTGCATTGTGGATATTACTGTACTCTCCTTTATTCTCTCATCAACCCCTCCAGCCCTCCTGCCCCTCTCTCTGAGCAGAATCGAGGAACCCACTCACCTTTGTCTTACCAAAAGAACACTATCTTTATTCAAATTTTAATTTCAGATTTTTTCCAAACTGTTCTATCCGCGAAGACCAAGGATCTTGTCAGTACCTCCGTGTGTCGCCGGAAAAAGTACATTAACAAGATTAACACATTATCTTCCCTGCTCACTCTTTTCTCACCTTTGCAACCAAACATCCATACATCATTCTAGAAAGAGCGTGATGTGAGGAAATGTTTTGAGCGTGATGTGGGAGAGGGAAATCTATGAGCGTGTTAATGATTAAGCTTCGGACACTCCCAAAACATGCTTCCAAACTTCTCTATGCATTAGATACAATTATTGTTTACCTTCCTTATCCTATAAAAAGGAAAGTATTTTAATAGGCTGAAATTTTCGATGTCGAGTTTTCAATGCCAAAACACGTTTTGGGGTCCCCAGAACCCAAATCTCGAGTTTCAGACATTGGTCCGCGTGTGTGGGTCTGTCTGTGAAAAAGATATTTCAGGAACGGCAAGTGCTGGAGACTTGAATTTTGGTATGTATGTCAGTTTTAAACCATAAACGGCAAAATAAGGCTTTTGGTGTAAATCGAATATACTTAACGTTTGGCGGTTTTATCCCACTTTCTGGCGGTTTCCGCATATCCTGAAAAATGAGAACGGAAATAGCTAGAACTTTAAACATGGTGCCTACTCATATCAATTTCATACAAGAAATTGAAAAATACAACTTAGGTTGAAGTGCAATATTTTGTTGGCCGCTAATTAGCGGTTAGGGGCCGCTTTTTGGCATTTCCGACTAAAACCAGAATGAAAGAGCTAGAACTTTAAACATGGTGCCTACTCATATCAATTTCATACAAGAAATTGAAAAATACAACTTGGATAATTGAAATCAACTATTAATGAGTGACTCTGTAGAATACAATACACTCTTCATTGAATTCAGTCATCCTAC
>JAAEEI010039778.1:181980-195083 GCA_012654025.1 Pachypsylla venusta
GCTTAGGACCGTCACTTAATGAAGCTGGCTTGCTCCCCTCAGTGGCTACATTTCCTAACACCAAACCTTCTGTATTTACACGGGCTTAGGACCGTCACCTAATGAAACTGAGATGACTTGCTCCCCTCGGTGGCTACATTTATTTTGCCCCCTTCACTAATCTGCATTTATAATATCGATTGATTCTGAATATTTATGTTTAATAAAATATTTAATCATTATCTATAATTATATAGAATTGATTTCCTGGAGAGACACATACCTTCGTCACAGAACGCATTCCTATCTGATGAGTATAATACTATATAGGGTGATGTAACAGACAAACAGAGCATTCCTTGATTGTCCTTCTTTTTAAGAACTATTGAGGTAAACCTAAATACAGCGTGCGACAATTAGTATTTGCACATTTGAAAGAGCTGGCAAATAAAAACGAAATGAGATATTTGAAAAATTATTTTGTAAGGGTGCGGCAATTAGTATTTCCACATTTGAAAGAGCTGGCAAATAAAAACGAAATGAGATATTTGAAAAATTATTTTGTAAGGGTGCGGCAATTAGTATTTCCACATTTGAAAGAGCTGGCAAATAAAAACGAAATGAGATATTTGAAAAATTATTTTGTAAGGGTGCGGCAATTAGTATTTCCACATTTGAAAGAGCTGGCAAATAAAAACGAAATGAGATATTTGAAAAATTATTTTGTAAGGGTGCGGCAATTAGTATTTCCACATTTGAAAGAGCTGGCAAATAAAAACGAAATGAGATATTTGAAAAATTATTTTGTAAGGGTGCGGCAATTAGTATTTCCACATTTGAAAGAGCTGGCAAATAAAAACGAAATGAGATATTTGAAAAATTATTTTGTAAGGGTGCGGCAATTAGTATTTCCACATTTGAAAGAGCTGGCAAATAAAAACGAAATGAGATATTTGAAAAATTATTTTGTAAGGGTGCGGCAATTAGTATTTCCACATTTGAAAGAGCTGGCAAATAAAAACGAAATGAGATATTTGAAAAATTATTTTGTANAATTTCATCAAAATCGGTTCAGTAGTTTAAGCGTGAAAGCGTAACATACATACATACAGACAGACAGAGTTACTTTCGCATTTATAATATTAGTATGGATTAGTATGGATTCTATAAGCTTGTGTATTCTAGTTTTTCTTCATCTATGTTTTGTAAATAATGTCGTCCAAATGACGGCCTTTGGCGAGTGATACACATTCGGAGTATTTTGCGGAAGTTTTCCATGACTCTCGTCGGCACACAAGCATCAATTTGGATGATTCATTTAAGGATTGTCTCCTTTAACTCTTCAAGTGTCCCAGAGCGATGTTTGAAGACCTCAGCTTTGGGGTAACTCCACAGGAAGAAGTCACAGTGACCTAAATCCGGCGAGAGAGGGGCTCACGAAATGCCTTAAGGAGATCATGAGACCGGGGAACATGTCCTGCAGAATCTCACGATAACGATTGGCTGTATGGGCCGTAACCCAATTCAGACAAAAGTTGGTGATGTAGTGCTAAAGTTCAATAACGTTCACAATTACACTGAAGTTTTGATTGATTGATCGTTCATAATCAATGAATTAAACGAAGCAAGGTGCAGTTACCACTGAGTCACGGATCAATAAGGAATGATTCATTCATTCATTCATTGATCATTCTAAATCAATGAATTAAACGAAGCAAGGTGCAGTTACCACTGAGCCACGGATCAATAAGGAATGATTCATTCATTGATTGATTGATCATTCATAATCAATGAAATAACCGAAGCAAGGTGCAGTTACCACTGAGCCACGGATCAATAAGGAATGATTCACTCATTGTTTGATTGATCATTCTAAATCAATGAATTAAACGAAGCAAGGTGCAGTTACACTGAGCCACGGATCAATAAGGAATGATTCATTCATTGATTGATTGATCATTCTAAATCAATGAAATAACCGAAGCAAGGTGCAGTTACCACTGAGCCACGGATCAATAAGGAATGATTCATTCATTCATTGATTGATCATTCTAAATCAATGAAATAACCGAAGCAAGGTGCAGTTACCACTGAGCCACGGATCAATAAGGAATGATTCATTGATTGATTGATCATTCTAAATCAATGAAATAACCGAAGCAAGGTGCAGTTACCACTGAGCCACGGGATACATCCTGTAATAATAATCATAATCAATAAGGAATGATTGATTGATTGATTGATTGATCATTCAAGATCAATCAAATAACCGAAGGAAGGTGCAGTTACCACTGAGCCACGGGATACATCCTGTAATAATAATCATAATCAATAAGGAATGATTGATTGATTGATTGATTGATCATTCAAGATCAATCAAATAACCGAAGGAAGGTGCAGTTACCACTGAGCCACGGGATACATCCTGTAATAATAATCATAATCAATAAGGAATGATTCATTCATTGATTGATTGATTGATCATTCAAGATCAAGCAAATGACCGAAGCAAGGTGCAGTGAGAAGTGCAATAGCAATTGAAATGTTTCATGCACTCTTGTAATGCACTTTTATAGAATAATGCAACAACACCTTCATACAGGTGAGGTTCTAATTTTGAGTGGGTGCTAAAACACTAGATAGGGCCGGGGGGGGGGGGGGNGGGGGGGGGGGGGGGGGGGGGGGGGGGGGGGGTTGCGGGTAGAACATGGGATTGGTCAGTTTAATTGAAAAAATAAAATTACGTACTTTGAGAGAAAAGTGAAAAAAAAACTTTCTGTGAAATAAAAAGTTGAAATAGAATCTTTAGAAGAGGGCGCCAATTAAAATTTATGAATACATTATGTATATATTTAACCCGTGAGTGGTCTCCTATAGGGAATTTTTCTCACCCTGTCGGACAAAAACGCAATAACTTGGTAATTATTGGCTGTAACTTGCAAATCTCTCGTTATCCCCATTGCACGTTTGTGTCTTTGGCACACCTCATGTTCTCCCGTTGTCCCCATTGCACGTTTGTGTCTTTGGCACACCTCAGGTTCTCTCGTTGTCCCCATTGCACGTTTGTGTCTTTGGCACACCTCATGTTCTCTCGTTATCCCCATTGCACGTTTGTGTCTTTGGCACACCTCATGTTCTCTCGTTATCCCCATTGCACGTTTGTGTCTTTGGCACACCTCATATTCTCTCGTTATCCCCATTGCACGTTGGTGTCTTTGGCATACCTCATGTTCTCTCGTTATCCCCATTGCACGTTTGTGTCTTTGGCACACCTCATGTTCTCTCGTTCTCCCCATTGCACGTTTGTGTCTTTGTGCACACCTCATGTTCTCTCGTTCTCCCCATTGCACGTTTGTGTCTTTGGCACACCTCATGTTCTCTCGTTGTCTCCATTGCACGTTTGTGTCTTGTGCACACCTCATGTTCTCTCGTTCTCCCCATTGCACGTTTGTGTCTTTGGCACACCTCATGTTCTCTCGTTATCCCCATTGCACGTTTGTGTCTTTGGCACACCTCATGCTCTCTCGTTGTTTCCATTGCACGTTTGTGTCTTTGGCACACCTCATTTTCTCTCGTTCTCCCCATTGCACGTTTGTGTCTTTGTGCACACCTCATGTTCTCTCGTTCTCCCCATTGCACGTTTGTGTCTTTGGCACACCTCATGTTCTCTCGTTATCCCCATTGCACGTTTGTGTCTTTGGCACACCTCATGTTCTCTCGTTGTCCCCATTGCACGTTTGTGTCTTTGGCACACCTCATGCTCTCTTATTGTCTCCTTGATTCCGTCCCTGAATTTTATTACGGGCTCAGTCAAAGTTCCTAGAAGCAATAATTATATTTTCGGTAATTTCTTTAAAATATTCAAAGTTGTGTTGGTACTAAGCTGCTTCCATTACTGCCGAGGCAACGCATTATTCAACTTTGTCATTTAAGATTTTTGGTGAGTCAATCGTTATTAGGAGATTTCTGTATAATTCAAACAGGGGTTCCCAACATTATTCCTCTTTGCCCATCCTCCTTTGTCATTTAAGTTTTTCTTTGTGAGTCAGTCGTTATTAGGAGATTTCTAAGTTTTTCTTTGTGAGTCAGTCGTCATTAGGAGATTTCTGTATAATCCAAACTGGGGTTCCCAACATTGTTCCTCTTTGCCCAGCCTCCTTTGTCATTTAGGATTTTTGGTGAGTCAGTCGTTATTAGGAGATTTCTGTATAATTCAAACAGGGGTTCCCAACCTTGTTCCTCTTTGCCCACCCCCTTTATCAGTTAAGTTCTTTTTTTGAATCAGTCGTTATTAGGAGATTTCTGTATAATTCAAACAGGGGTTCCCAACATTGTTCCTCTTTGCCCACCCTTCTTTGTCAATTAAGATTTTTGGTGAGTCAGTTGTTATTAGGATATTTCTGTATAATTCAAACAGGGGTACTTCCTTCTTCTGTTTGAAAAGTTTGTTTCTCTTTTCCTAATTTTTAGAATAATTCCATTTACACAATCATGTTGTTAATGTAGCCGCAGAGGGAAGCAAGCCAGCTTCATTATGTGACGGTCCTAAGCCCGTGTAAATACAGAAAGTTTGGTGTTAGGAAAGGCATACAATCTTGAAAAAAAAACTGCTTCAAACCTATGATGAGAGATCATCAGCAAAAAATGTTTTCCTGAACAGTTTCTATTGATACTGTGTGACGCTAGCGGTGTCCAGACGGGGTTACAGCTAGAGAGCGTAGGCACCGAACAAAAGGTTGTGGTATGGTAGAATTAAGGAAGGCAACACCGACCCCAAATAGAATTGGGAAAGGGTGAAGTTAACAACAACAGCAACAACAACAACAACAACAACAACACCACCACCACCACTAACACCACCACTAGCACCATCACCAACACCAGCAACAACAACGACACCAACACCAGCACCACCACCATCTCCACCACCACCACCAACACCAGCAACAACAACGACACCAGCACCATCTAATTTCTGTTTGTGGAAATTCTTGGGAACACAGATTGGCCGAACTGTTCGTCGAAATAAATTTTCAACGAACAAACAACATTTTGCCACATCTCCTACTCTGACGAACATTGTCGCGCGATCGCCGCGACGCGCATATGTGTACGTTAATAATTTCTGAGATGTTTTTCTCTCATCTCTTTCGTAAATCTATTGAAAGTAGATAGGTATCAATAAAAATCAATAGGTATCAATAAAAATCAATAAATTGCAAAGTTCACTTCGGGCCCGCGGCAGAAATGTAGGGGGTCGTCACAGAATTTAAGGTAACCCCCCCCCCCCNCCCAAAAAAAAAAAAAAAATTGCAAATAAATTCAATCTGAATCTAGAAATCCAAATCACTAGCTTTGAGAAGCACTCAAAATCATATTTTTGATTTAATGTGACATTCTTAAAATTTAATGATAAGAAGATTAGCGAGGCAAGGAGAATTAAAAATGGAATCAAAACTGACCTGAGAGTAATTCTTAGAATTATTAGGGCAATAGATGAACCGAACCTTAGATTGCGCGGATTACATGGACCATATACACGATGTAATACAGGCCCGTACCCTGGATTTTATTTCGGGCGGTGGTGGGGGGAGCATGTGAAGGGAGTTGTACTATACAGTATGTCCCAGAAGTCCTGCCCGGTGCCCATAATTTTTGAACCGCTTGGAATTTTGGAATTCTGTTTGTTTCTAGGCAGAGAAAAGGACCCATGGCCATTCGAATGGTATTATCGGTATCCAGGTTCGAATACAGGAAGTGGCTGCATATTAAGAACACTGCAATTAATATGCATTTTTTCCATTGAAGTCATTAATATGGCCCTGTTGCAAATGATTGTGAGGGTTAGTAATTATTTTTTTGGGGCTAATATGGTTACTTATGTAGGCCACTCCCCATTTTAAGTCTTAAATCGTATACTTACTTCAGACCTTCTAACACAAAATGGCCGTTTTCTAAAAGTCATCATTTTTTTAACCTCTGGTAGAAATACGAGATATGGTTTTCCCGACCTACGGCACTGATAAAACTTAAAAGTTGTTATTTTTATTACTTATGTAGATGGAAAACTTTTTTTGAGCCCCCCCCCCTCTCAATCGAACGACTGGTACCCCAGAGAAATTATCAGTGGTCAAAACTCTCCCGCTGTTTTCGAGTTACGGCTGATTTTCCGATTTTTGTATAGAATTTCCAATTATAGCACAGTTTTATCCGATATAAATAAAATTTTGTACAAAGAGCGGGTAGATCCGATAAATTTAATAGAATTGAACACCAAGTTCGTTAGGTAGAACGTGTGAAATAAAATGCGTGTTGAAGTCTGCGCAAGGTTAGACTGGGTCGCAGACACAGCCTAAACTTGCGTCAGATAAACCCGGCCTATTACTTTTGTAACCTAACACAATGCTACTCCCAACACGTTCTACACAGCTTAACAACCCATTACTACTCCCCATGTTCTACCTAGGTTAACAAACGAGTAGGTAATATGTAATCTATGTGTGGTATGTTCTGATCGGGATTGAACGTTTGCACCCCGGTGATGTGATTATTAATGTAAGAGTCAGATTTTTTATCATTTTTTCTCTCATCTTCTCGAAACGAAGTTCGGGTACTCTGCTAGTACTGTATAATTGAAGGAAGAATGTATCAACTATGGCATTGAACACGGCTGAAACAACATAGTAGGTATACATGCCAGTCGTAAAAGGCGACTAAAGGAAAGGCTGGAAACGATATCTTTACCATTACCCATGCAGAAAGCAAGGAGAAGCTACTGCATTATCCGTAAGGATTCTCAAGTATCAACAACTCATGGCGAGTTGTTGCAAACCAGCCCCATGGCTGTTAACCTATGATGATGATGAAGGAGAAGCTACTGCATTATCCGTAAGGATTCTCAAGTATCAACAACTCATGGCGAGTTGATGCAAACCAGCCCGACGGCTGCTAACCTATGATGATGATGAAAATTTTCAGGAAGCAATTAGACCCCAAATGAGATTTACATACCAAATTTCATAAAAATCGATCAACGCAAAGGGGCAAAAGTGCCCATCACGGCGTACGGCGGACAAACGAATTGATTTCTATTCGATTTTTGTATTCGACGTAGTTATCTTGAAACATAAAATATCAAATTTTGAGGGGATGTAATTTTTCTTTTTTCGTGACGATTCCAAAGGTTCATTATTGAAAATAATAAACCGAAAACCCATGAGGCTGGAGAAAGCTCCCTCACCATTTCAAAGGTTTGGTCAAACAATACTGTATTCTTTGTATCTAGATGTACATTCCATCTTTGTATAGGAGAAGAACAACACCCTGTTTGATCGCGTGTGTTCCTTTTAACACCTCAAGGGCTTAATTAACCTTGGATTGCATGTGATGCCATAATGTTTGTGATACATTTGATTGTGAGTGAAGTTTGCTTGAGTTGAAAAAGAGCCAAACCAAAAGAGGAAATCTTGAATGAGGATAAAAAATATTTTTATTGTATATATACTATTAAATTTTAGATTTAACCATCGTCTATGGCAACTTGAATACACCAGTTCTTGTTCGATCACTGATGTTAAGCAACGTCCAGCGAGGTTGTACGATGTGGGTGTCCACGTAGGTTCGCGCCCTCGTGATGCTGGCTTTTTTTCCGGTCATATACAGGCTGGGTGAGGTCAATGTGGTTAGCTGGTTTGCGAGTTTTTAGCGAATGGAGGGTAAAAACCACGTCTTAAATGACTAATATTGATGTTAAAGAAAAGGCGTTAGGCCAATTTTTTTTAAAAAAGTGGATAAAAATGCATAAATGAGGGGGCAGGGACGTAACTAGTCTCGTCAACATCCGTGGAAAGGACCCATTTTTAGCGCCCCTTCCCACCTGGCTAAAACAAATTTTCAACAAATCAATATAAAATAACCAAGCACACAAATAATCGGTACGGCTTCTACCCATCTCTTTTCCGGGCGACAATTATGTGTATCAACTATTGTCTACAAAGCCAGATCCCATGGCTCAGTAGTCACTGCACTAGTCTTGCACTCGGGAGACCCAGGTTTGATTCATGCTGGGAGCAATAATTTTTCACTGTGGTTTGGATGTTTTCGGGTCCCACTCAGCCTCGTGAGGTCAATGAATAGCTATGGAGATGAATGCGCATAGCGATCCGGTGCCAGCATTGTAGGTAAAATTATTTATTTATTATTTTTATTTATTTGTAATATTATTTTACAAAGGGGGTTGGTTGGCTTACAAAAAGAAAAACTTATATCTAATACTTATAATCTAAAGACTTATAATCTAAACAGTAATACCTACATTTTTTCCTTCTTTCTCCTTCCTTCCCTTTTTCTTTCCCTTCCTTTCCTTTCCCTTTTCTTCCCTTTTTTTCTTTTTTAATTGTTACGATAAAGAAATCAGAAATTTTAACTTTGCTGGGAAATAATATTAGAAATAGAGTAACCTAGGTCTATTAACTGTGTAACTAGTCAGGTTTNATTGTAGGTAAAATAGAAAAATTCAAAGGAATTGGATAATGATTGATATTGGGAAAATCCTACAATGCTGCAGTGAGCACCAAAGTTGAGACATAATAACACAAAGAAACAGCATTTATTTATATTTAGGTATTTATTTTATGAACTATTGTCTACAGTGGCACAAGGGGAGCGGAACTTTCTAGTAACTCCTCCTCCTCCAACAGCGCCCATCATGTCACTCTACAATGATGTGTATCAACTATTGTCTAAAGTGGCGAAAGAGGCGCAGGACGAGGGGAATTTCCTAGTAACCCTCCTCCTCCGTCAGTGCCCGTCATGTCACTCTACAATGATGTGTATCAACTATTGTCTAAAGTGGCGAAAGAGGCGCAAGACGAGGGGATCTCCCTACTAACTCCTCCTCCTCAGTCAGCGCCCGTCACGTCACTCTAAAATCATGTGTATCAATTATTGTCTAAAGTGGCGAAAGAGGAGCAGGACGAGGGAAACTTCCTAGTAACTCCTCCTCCTCCGTCAGCGCCCGTCACGTCACTCTACAATGATGTGTATCAACTATTGTCTATAGTGGCGAAAGAGGCGCAGGAGGAGGGGAACTTACTAGTAACTCCTCTTCCTCCTCCTCCACCAGCGCCCGGCACGTCACTCTACAATGATGCGTATCAACTGTTGTCTACAGTGGCGAAAGAGGCGCAGAAGGAGGGGAACTTCCTAGTAACTCCTCCACCAGCGCCCGGCACGTCATTCTACAATGATGCGTATCAACTGTTGTCTACAGTTGCGAAAGAGGCGCAGGAGGAGGGGAACTTCCTAGTAACTCCTCCTCCTCCGTCAGTGCCCGTCACTCACCGAGTTCTTCTGCTTCGTGAAGATTAGAATTTATTTTTGTCGCCCCAAGTAGCCCGTTTTGGCGCCCCACAAACCTCGCTCCCGGGGTAGCTGCACCGTTTGTCTCCCCCCACAGGTACGTCCCTGTGAGGAGAATAAAATAAACGAAATTCACATCTCATCCTAGGTGGTTCTTGATTGTCAGAAAAGAGCTCGTGGAGCAGCATTTTGTGATATCAAATATTGATCAATATACTGTACAAAAAATGAAATTCGGCCAGAGTACATGGCACGTTGAGCACACCGATTCCCGTTGGATCACTGAATTTAAGCAACGCCCAGCGAGGTTCTACTATGTGGGTATCCACTTGGGTTCGCATCCTCGTGATGCTGGCTATTTTTCCGACCTATGTTAAAGACTATTTTTCCGACCAATGTTAAAGAGGCGTTAAGCAAAAAGAAGTAAAAAGAAGAAGAAGAAAAAAGACTTTATGTTCTACAACATTAAAGGATTTCTTTCTTTGATCAATAGATTGTGTACCATTTTTTACTTTCCTTATCCTATAAAAAAGAAAGTATTGAAATGGCCTGAAATTTTCCATTCGTTACCACACATCTCTATCTCGGTAATAGCCATTACAAATATTTTAAACCGGTTTTCATAATTGTTGATTAATTACGGAGAATTGTAATCTATCAAACTCATTAAGTGTTGCCAATGGATAGAACCAATTGTACGCTCGCTATAAGATCCGAACAAACTGATAAAATTGTCCAATGTCCAATCTACGCCGCTCTTCTAATTATTCTGAAGTCAATATGTCTAACATGAAAAGGGTGTGGAGAACCAGTTCAAAACTATACAGGATATACTTGGAGATGTACACTGGTGTTGATATTTTGGGAGGACTATTGCCTGCTGCATACACTTGTAGGAACCTTGGTGTAACAACTATCAACCCTGGTGTAGCAACTAGACCTATAATTGTGGTGAAACAGGCTGGTCTTAATCATACGGATCTCTTATTTCTAAAACTGATCTGATCCCTTCTTAGGAAATCTCCTAGGACTTTATACTCCTGTCGACCTTCATCTCTGGCAATATGATTTCTCTTGTTTATGTTCCTTGCTATGTTCGAGATGACGTCGTACAGTACTTCCCTATGTTAGTTGGCAGAGACTGGGTGTATCTGCTTTACTGATACTCGGGATCAAGTATTGCTTTCGTTTATTATGACTGACAGAGGTGGCCATGCGCTCTCTAGCAGTTTTGAAAATTAACTGGAGAATGATTTGGAAGCGATCAAGGATCTACGTTGAAATATGTTTGGAATAGGTCTAACGTGAAAATGAAGTGGAGAATCAGTTGGAAGCGATACAGGATGTACGTGGAAATATGTTTAGAATAGGTCTAACGTGAAAATGAAGTGGAGAATCAGTTCGAAGCGATACAGGATCTACGTGGGAATATGTTTGGAATAGGTCTAACGTGAAAATGATGTGGAGAATCAGTTGGAAGCGATACAGGATCTACGTGGGAATATGTTTGGAATAGGTCCAACGTGAAAATGATGTGGAGGATGAGTTTGAAGCGATACAGGATCTACGTGGAAATATGTTTGGGATAGGCCTAACGTGAAAATGATGTGGAGAATCAGTTGGAAGCGATACAGGATGTACGTGGAAATATGTTTGGGATATACCCAGTTGGTTGAACAGTGTCATTAGCTCAGTTAGTTGAGGCGGTGGATTCGTAACCAGGAGGCTGTTGGTTCGAATCTAACTCCATCCTCGCCTACTGGTCACAACAGATTTAAATAAAGGTCGCGGTGATAATTGCAATCAGTCTCAATAGAGACCTGCAACCAGTTTAAGGATAAATGAAACCATTTGGTTGGCGGGAGAAATTACCAAAAAGAATTTATTATATTTTTTAAAACTAATATGATTTTCTATTTTAAAAATCAAAACAAATAACTAACAACTAATAAAATATTGGGGCGGGGGGGGGGGNGGGGGGGGGGGGGGGGGGGGAGCATGAATTTTTTCTGTGCCTGAACAACATACCTCTAGTACCATAGTATACAGGGTGTCCCAAAAGTCCGAGACCGCTTGAATATCTTCCGAACAGTTTTATGTAGAGTTTTGAAATTTTGCATGGTATTATGCCCCAAATTAAACTACCTGATGGCTTGACAAATTTTTCAGGGTCTGTTCTCATGTGGCCCCAGGGGGGTCCAACTTTTGTTTCTAAGAACGAGCCCCCATCTTGTGATACATTTTCAGAAAGACAATAGAATTAGAAGTACTTTGCAAAAAAATTTGCACGTCATATCATGTTTGGTTTCAAAATGGTGGCCATTTGAAATTTCCAAGATATGACTTCCAAGGGTGTCTAAAACTAGGCAAATTTTTTGCAATGGGATATTGAATGATTGTAATGTTGAGGAACCTGCTTCCTAGACATATTTCTCCTATATGTAGACACTCTTGGAAATCTTGGAAAAATTTACACATCTTGCGTGTGTGGTTTCCAAATTGGAAAAAAAATACACGTCTAATAGCTTGTTTGGTTTCCAAATTGCGGCCATTTGAAACTTCCAAAATATGACTTCCAAGAGTGTCTAAAAGTAGGCGAATTATTTCTAAAGTAGGCGAAGAGTTTAAAACTAGGCAAATTATGTCTAAAAAGCAGGTCCCTCAACATTGGTGTCCTATGCAATCATTCAATATCCAATTGCAAAAAATTCACCTAGTTTTAGACACTATTGGAAGTCATATCTTGGAAATTTCAAATGGCCGCCATTTTGAAAATAAACACGCTAGACGTGTAAATTTTTGCAGAGTACTTCTAATTCTATTGTCTTTCTGAAAATATATCACAAGATGGCGGTTCGTATTTAAAAAACAAAAGTTGGACCCCCGGGGGGAAACATGGGACCCGCCCCTGAAAAATTGGTCACACCAGCAAGTGGTTTAATTTGGGATATAATACTATGCATAATTTCAAATCTCCACATAAAGCCGCTCAAAAGATATTCAGGCGGCCTCGAGCTTTTGGGACACCCTGTATATAAACCATACGTTAGCATTTTATCTAGCGGAAGAACGGAATTCTGAAACCGCCTATGACTGACATTAATATTAATAAAATACTTATTTCGGATACAAAAAGTCGTACATTAAAAAATATCTTCCAATGCACCCAAATCCATGCCAGTCGTAAAAGTCGACAAAGGGCAGGATCTGAAACCATGTTCTTTCTATTACCTGTGCAGATAGCAAGGAGAAGCTACTGCATTATCCGTAAGGATTCTCATCTGTGATGATGATGAAGGAGAAGCTACTGCATTATCCGTAAGGATTATCCGTAAGTATCAACAACTCATGGCGAGTTGTTGATACTTGATAATGATGATCTGATTAAAACTTCCAGGAACAATAAACTCCGAAATGATGGATCGCCTTTGGATCCAGGGTACACAAATAGGACTCGAAAATTAATCAACTTAATCTATTGATGGAAGACCGTGTCAAGTTTTATCAAATAGTTCGAGAGTTTTTGTCGAAAAAACTGACAATCAGACATGCAGATTTTTGAAGAAAAATCACGATATTAAAATTAGACATTTCAATTGGTTCGATGAAATTTAAATTACGCCTTCAAAAAAATACAATGTGACTTATTACTGGCCATTGTGATCTGAGAAAACACTAAGAAGAAGTTTAACCCTAGCATTGCCAAGGGGGGGGGGTATACAAAGTACCCGCGTTTTAGCAAAAAGCTTATAGTAATCAATTTA
>JAAEEI010039778.1:260368-273373 GCA_012654025.1 Pachypsylla venusta
GGGTCATGTCGGAATTCTTATTTTCTGAGTAGCACATTCGAACAAGGTTCGTTAGTGCTGGTTAGTGCCGTTAAAATCATCGTTAGTGCTCTTTCCGTTCAAAAGTTATTAAAGTTCAAAGTTATGGTGCCAGCCGGGTCATGTCGGAATTCCTACGTTTTTAATAGTGCATTTGAACAAAATCGTTAGAGCTCGTTAGTGCCGCAAAAATCATCGCTCTAGTCCTTCCCCTTCCGGAGATATTCACTAGAACGTGCAACGAAATGTCCAGTGTTATCTAAAATTTTTAAGATTTTGGATAGTTTATATATGTTTCCTCTTTTCAATTTAAAGAGGAAACATATATAAACTATCCAATATATGTTTCCTCTTTTCAATTTAATAAAGGCAGCTTTAAATAAATTATGGAACAAAATCAAAGATCTTATGGCGGAATGATTGATTTTAGGACATACTATTTGTCCAGCTTAACAATACTCTCTTCAATTTTTAAACAAAGGAAAGTCGTGTGATGTTTGCTATAGATTTTTTTAGTTCAAACAGGAGGTGAATTGAATGTCTCCATTTTCTGAGGCCCTAAGAGTTTCGGTTATAAAAGACACCAAATTGTTCCTCTAGATAATCACTGTACAATTGATGAAAGGTTGTGTCTTCAAATATCGATTTCATATTGTTGTTTGCTAATTTTATGTATACTTTTTGAATGTGGGTGATGTTGGCTACTTGGTTTAGAATCATATTGAATTCTTTCTGAAACGTAAAATGAAAGGAATTATTTTATACCATATATTTTTGACGTATCTCGGACGAGATATAGGTATAACCCAGGATATGACTATTTTTGAATTATTATTACTTTAAATATCTCGATAACTGTTAACAGTTAATCGATATTTTGGGAACGCTTAATTGGACGACAGGAATATTTTCACAGTATTAGTTTTATACAATGTTGTCGAATCTGTGACCGTATTCGAGATAGAGGTAGGCGTGAACAATGGACTTTTCTTCTTTTTGATTTTTTCCAAATATCTCGAGAACAGTTAACATAACATTGGATTGCCAAGGGTGGGGGTACAAAGAACCCGTGTTCCAGAGCTTTCCACACGATTTGATTACTACAAGAAAAAGCTTGTAGTAATCAAATTATGATTCTTGCAATGAGATATTTCCGACGTAGGATGTATGACGTACCACGTTCAACGAATTGCGTACCACGTACGTACGGAATCGTGTGGAAAGCTCTGGAAGCCAAACCACATGGGCCAATTTTTTTATGAAAAAATAGGCCCTTCTGGGTGCGTCTTTTTTCACGGGCCCCGACAGTGGGCCCAATAAGCTTCTTCAATAGACTGTCGCTTTTAAAAAAATACGGTCACGTTTATTCATATAAAATTAAAAACAATTGATGTCTGGGGCCTAAAGGATTAGACGACTCATTATAAACACATTTTCCAGTTTTCAGCACCCCGACCTTGGTCCCAGGATCAAAAATTTCTCCTTTGGGCTAAATCCCAATATAAATTAATAAATTTGGTATACTCAGTCAACCAAGTAGTAAAGTGGACAAATTTTGGTATTTTGTAGATATTTTGATTATGGAGCCAAAAAATGTAAAAATAAAAAAAATGTTGTCTGATTTTGATAAAAATTGGTACACATTCAAAAAAAATTTGGAGTGGACAATTTTTCGTATTTTGAAGAAATTTTGATTTTGTGCCCATAATTCTAAAAATATAAAAGTCGTCCCATTTAGATAATATTTGCTATATTGAGTCACCCAAGAATTATATTTGATAATTTTTAGTAGTTATTTCCTAGATTCTTGGTTTTTGGGGCCCCGGCAGGGACCCAAATTAGAAAAATATAAAATTTGTCTAATTTTGATCAAATTTGGTATGCACAATCACCCAAGAATTATGTTTCACAATTTTTGGTATTTTGGTTTTGGGGCGCCACCAGGGGCCCAAAAATGGAAAAACGTAAAAATGTTTCTGATTTTGATAAAATTTGGTATACACAGTCACCCAAGAATTAGATAATTTTATAGATTTTTTGCTTTTAAATTAGTACTATCACTAAAGAAGAACTTCAACAGTCGAAGGCTGCCAAATCTTTTGGAAATATTACTATCACTAAAGAGCAACGTCCACAGCCGATGCGGGATCCACTCAAAAAATTTCGGTATAAGAACCCCAAATTTTAACATAACATTAGTATCTTACATTACGCTCTTGAAAATTTATATAACTGATCTTGTCTGTCAGGATACCCAATGCTCCTACTCCCAATATTTCAAAAGTTGGCCCTTCCTCTATTGCAAGTAAATCGGTAGTAATTTGAAGTACGACCTCTCCTTGTCGGTTCCTCCTCTGCAGGACCCGATATGATGTTATAAGTTCCATTTTAGCAGTATAACGCATTGGGAAACAAAATGGCTGTCCAACGTAGTACAATAGACTGACATTTTCTGAATTATCCTCTGTTAATTTTTGACTTTGAACCATGTAAGGTTTTATTGGATTGTTCATTTGATCTAGACCAGTGCCACCAATGTGGGGTAACATTCGAAAGCATAATCCATCTGGGGGAAAACAAGGTAAATATATATATATATATTACTTACCTAACCAAGTACTACTCCCAACACGTCCTACCCAACACACTTGGTGTTCCATTCTATTAAAATATATCGAAACTAACTGCTTTTTGCAAAAAATTATTTAATCCGACAAAATTGTGAAAAAAATTGAATTTCCATACAAAAATCGACCGTATCTCGAAAACGGATGGAGAGTTCTGAATTATGATAATTTTACTGTGGTCACAGTCTTTGGTTTGGGGTGGGGGTACATTTCCATCAATTGTCCTATATCTCTTACCTTTTATTAGTATTCTTATACTAATAAGAATAATATTCTATGATTTCTCATAACAAAATCGGAAAATGGGGGGTACTTCGTCCGGTTGTAGTGTTCTGAAATCTGATAATTGTGCTGGGGTCTCGGTCAATGTTTTTTTTTTTTTTGAGGGGTGTCTATTTTCATTATATTTTTATATATATCTCTATGATTTCCCATACAAAAATTGGCCGTAACTTGAAAACAGTTGTACATTTTTGAACTACAGGGTGCAGCAATTCTTTCTCCCACTTTTCAAAAAATCGTGAGAGGTGAAGTAATAGTGGGAGGAGCGTGAGGTTTGTGATATTCAACCAGAAATAATACCTAGTTTTCAGTTATTGCAATGGTTTGGTCGCGCGTGCATCGTAGGTTCGTTGTTAAGCTGTTTTGAAAAAAAGGTAATCCATTATAGCCACTCAGAGTGCGTTCCGATCAAGGTATGGTTTGCACTTCACAGATCCAATTCCTGATTTAAAACAAATTTTGAGGTGGGTTCACAACTTTAGAACCATATCATCAGCTTTAGGCTGGGAGGAACATGGGCCATGTTCCCCGTCATATTATCTCATTACTGCATGACATTTCGTGGGTCTCTCGATCTCCGGATTTAAGTCCCGGAGAAGTCCTGTGGGGTTACTACAAGGCTCAGGTCTTCAAACATCGCCCTGCGACATTTGAAGAGTTAAGGGATGCAATTTTGTAAGAAATCATCCAAATTGCGGCTGGTATGCTGACGATAGTCATGGAAAACCTACGCGAAAGACTGTATATGTGCATCATATGCCAAGGCCGTCATTTGGACGACATTATTTACCATATTTAAAAAAAGAAAAAACTAGAATACACAAGCTTTCAGAATACATAATAATTTTTCATATCATTTCGTTTTAATTTATCAGCTCTTTCAAATATAGGAGCACTAATTGCCGCACTAATTTTTCTGGGGTCTCAGTCTATGGTTTTTGGGGGTACTCCGTTTTAGCTAAACAACAAGTATTGCCTAAATTTTATTTTGGCCGATCCCAGATTCGAACTTGTACGTCCCGAATGGCCAGTCATAATTTTGAAAAATATGTCCAAAATGAAGGATAAAGATTTCAACAAAACTTTCTCGCTCTGAGTTCATTAGTTGTTCTTTAATCTGCTCACTTAGGTCTTCGTCTGTAAAAAGTTACGTAAACAATTCTGAAGCTCGGACAAAACCCCGGTTATTTTTTCTGGTATTGAAAGCCATAGGTTATTTTTCTGGTATTGAATGCCATGCCTTTCAAGGCGGGGAAATATGTTAAGGCCCTATAATGATCAACACTTAATATATTCTACACTAAGAGTGCCGAAACAAGTCAAGACGGGGAAATATGTTAAGGCCATATAATGATCAACCCTTAAACCTAGCATTGCCAAGGGGGGGGGGGTGGTACAAAGTACCCGCGTTTAAAAAAATCTTGCAGAAATCAAATTATGATACTTATTTTAATGAGATCTTTAATAATTGTCGCAAACAATATTTTCCATCATAGTATATAAAAATATGTATGTTCTAAGCCTTCTAATGAATGATATTGAAGCCAGACTTTGGGCTCGGGTACTTTTTGCAATGCATGGTACCAATACATTGATTGTCAAAGCTACAATTAAAAGCTACGATAAATTGTCTAATTATGTATCACCTGCAAGAATTAAGTGTGTGTAAACTCTGTCAAAAGACATTTGTCTGTGTGGGATGTCAGGAAGGACAAAGTTCTGGTTCAGAATAGATTTCCTAGGGTCTAGAATTTTTTTTTTATATTTTCATTTGTATTATTTTATTCCTGGGATTTAATTTTATTTTTATGTAAGAAAATAATATAATAATTGATTTATTTTATATTTTTTAGTTTTTAATAAAGTAATAGCGACTTATTTTATTAAAAAAAAAAAATCATTTTATACTTTATTTTGTTTGAATACACTGTCGTAGGGGGGGGGGTACTTTGTACCCCCCCACCCTGGCAATGCACGTAATTGAATAGATCCAAGCAGTCCTAGGGTTAATAATATGGTCTACACCAAGAGTGCCGAAACAATAAGGCTACAACGAGACAGCTCAACTGCTTGATGGACAGGTGCTTGATGAAAACACGTAAAACTTTTTAAAATAATCTGTCACTAACGAACACGCAATTAAAAACCCGTAACACGAAACGCAGTTAAAAACACCTAAAATTTGCTCTAGAATTAGGGTTCGAGGATTAAGTAGTCGTTGATTAAAAAAACCTAACACAAAAATTCGTATATTGTACAAGATTTAATCACTCACTGGTCTAACTAAGACTCACTTCGATTTCAAAACTAGACTGACTCGGTTGCTACTCACGAACCCTCTATTTATACATTTCTAAATTTCTACAAGCTTCCAGTTCACAAATCTTGTGCTTTGTTCTCGAAAAAACGCAGTAAACAAACATTGCGTTCTAAAAATAATTTTATTTTTAGACCCCCCCACCCCACACACACCTTAACCCGTGAGTGGTCTTCTATAGGGAATTTTTCTCACACTGTCGGAAAAACGCAATAACTTGGTAATTATTGGCTCCAAATTGTCGGGTCTCTCAGTAGCTGTTCAAAATATGATTTACTTTGTGCTCACAAAATATTGTTGACATACATTGTATTTCAGTTGTCTGAGGCAGTAGGAAATTTGGCTGAGGTAGTCGATGAGAGAATTTTTCGTCGAAATATTCTCGTCTTTTGTGTGACTATTTAGTTTAAAATTTTAATTATTTAATTACATTTAATTAACTAATTACTTTAATTACATATTAATTTAATAATAATAACGACCTAAATAATTACTTATTTTAATTAGTTAGGTACATTTCTAATATTTCATAAAATAAGATAAGAAAAATAAAGTACCAAAATAGGGGATCGAACTGGGTACTATTGGAAAATAAACTTGCTGAAATCGCTCCAAATATATCAAAGAAGATTTTGAACAAATTCTTTGAAAAAAAAATCAGTTATTTTCTTCGAAAAGAAAGGAAAACACATCAAAAGCAGGTGAGAGAAAAAAAAAATTCTATATTGGACCGTTTTCGTTCTAAGGCGGAACGGGACAACTCACGGGTTAAAAAAATATTTCGTTAAATGTAGACCTCAATATTGGTTGTATAAAAATAGATTTACCTACGACAGTGTATTCTGTAAATTCAGTCTGATAATCCATAATAATTGTTGGATTAACATAGCCACTTGCAGGATCCATTATGGCATAGCCAGTTGAGTTTAGAATACTGAACTTGAACACGGCTGAAACAATATAATATATAGCCAGTTGAGTTTAGAATACTGAACTTGAACACGGCTGAAACAATATAATATATAGCCAGTTGAGTTTAGAATACTGAACTTGAACACGGCTGAAACAATATAATATATATCCAGTTGAGTTTAGAATACTGAACTTGAACACGGCTGAAACAATATAATATATAGCCAGTTGAGTTTAGAATACTGAACTTGTACTCGGCTGAAACAATATAATATATAGCCAGTTGAGTTTAGAATACTGAACTTGAACACGGCTGAATCAATATAATATATAGCCAGTTGAGTTAAGAATAGTGAACTTGAACACGGCTAAAACAATATAATATATAGCCAGTTGAGTTTAGAATACTGAACTTGAACACGGCTGAAACAACATAATATATAACCAGTTGAGTTTAGAATTCTGAACTTGAACACTTATCGATTCTTTCACGGAGATGGCAAAATAAACTTACCCACCAAAAAGTTATGTAAAAAAGCGTTCCTTTCGCCATCTATAATATCATCTAGATGCATTTGCCTCTCCACAAAATGGTAATCTGCGCCAGCATAGACAGTAGCCATGAACACATTTTTTTCATATTGATTATATGCTTCAACAATGGCAGTCAGCGTTTTATACACCATACCAACACAGCCATCATCGTCTTCAAATTTGGGTTCATAACACTCGAAAATTTCCCTCAATACTGCGGACGGGTTTATCAAATACTTTTTGTGCATAATTATCGATTGCTTTTTACTTGTTCTATTCAAAAAATGTCGATGAAATCTAAAATGGGAACACAAGAGAAGCAAAATAAACTTGAAAACATTCGAGAATCAAGTAACACATGGAAACACTAAAGAACCAAAGTAAACATGGAAACCCTAGAGAATCCAAGTAAAAATTGAAAGAAAACCAATGTAAACTTCGAAATCCTCGATCAAAGATAACATGGAAACTCAAGAGAACTTAAAGAATCATGGAAACACTAGAGAACCAAAGTAAAAACTCTGCCAATGTGACATTTGCGTTTATTATTTTTCTGGCAGGCATAAATTAAAGTTGGGGGGGGGTCTCGTGCTGATTAGAAATCTGGGGCGTAATTAGACTCTAAATTTTACATACCTACTAAATTGGAAGTCCCTGGTTCTTACCTTTCTCTTTTTAGATAGGATTAATGAAATCTGCTTTAAAGCGGTAAAAACCGCCAGCGGTATATTTGATTGAACTCAGAAGTTTCAGAGCAAACTGAAACCCCAAATATGACATAGGTACGTACAAAATATCTAGCTCTTACCATTCTCCTTTCAGACAACAATACTGAAAATTGCTAAAAAGCGGGAAATATCGACAAGGGTTTATTCGATTGCAATCAAAAGTTTCGAATTAGAGCCCAGTTCGGACTTATGTACCAAAATTCATACAAATCGGTCAACACTAAGAGCGGACTGGATTCTACGTACCTGGAAACCTATAATATCAAATTTTGAGGGGTGGTAGTTTTTTTTTTTTTTTCTCGTGAGGATTCCACAGGTTCATTATTGAAAATAATGTTTGAGTTTGAGGATTAAGCAGGTATTCGTTGTTTAAAACGCGTTAACTAACTTTTAAAAAAAAAAAAAAAAATTAANAAAAAAAAAAAAAAAAAAAAAAAAAAAAAAAAAAAAAAAAAAAAATAGAAAAGAAACTTAAAAACACTTTACTAACGAAATTACAATGAAATAATAAAAAGATTAAAAAAATCGTGTACTATTCAACTTCGCAAATACCGTATACAAAACACGCGAAATTACTACGTAATTCACACATAAAATAATCACTCGAAATAACTCACTGAACGACTTCGCTTTTAAAACTCGACTGACTCCGTTTCTACTCGTTGTCCCTATTTATACATTCTTACCGATTACTAGAACGATCCGGAATAAAGGATTTTTCGCAGTAAACAACCTACGTAAAGAAACGTAAACAACCTAAAATGTAAATAAACAACAAAACGTTCTCGAAGTAAACAAAAATTCTTTGTAAACAAGACTATATATAGGATGTTTATACCATATTTATTATGCGGAATGTTTACATTAGAATCACAATATTAGAGGTCCCGATCTATTCACTTCACTATTCCCTCCCTAGGTCTGTTCGTCCCGAACAGTAACCCTCATAACCTATTTGATACAGGAAACGGTCCGGGGACATCCATCACCACTCTCTCAAAGGGGGCGCTCACCACAAAATTCTGCATTTCACCTCTACTTCTCAAACGTGGGCCCTTGCTCGCTGCACAAATGGAACATCTTCGGCACCAGTCTTCAAGTCTCATGTGTAGCCAGTAGAAGCGTTATCGTACTTTGTCAATGGTCTTGTTGTCACCAAGATGACCACCTGCGGGTTCTTGCTTGTAGTTCTTCAAGAACCTCTTTCACTCTTGATCGTGGTAGAACAGTCTGCAGTCTGATGTTGCGTCCATTTATTGACTCCCACTTCTTCTTCAGGATCCCGGACTCAAGAACTGAAGGGTCTTACTGAGCAATGTAGAACTTGGTGGCTTCACTTTGATCACTCCTTTCACTCCATCTAGGTTTCTCTCCACGTTCTTTCCATGATAGGACAGTACCAACTTGACATCTTCTTGTTGTTCTTTACGCAGCTCTTCGATGCTCCATCACAGTAGGGGATCAATTGTCAGACGCCACACATGGACCACTACTTGCGGCTCCTCCTTGCGCACACAGTCCTTATTCTTTTATGATAGACGAGGGAGGGCGCCGGTTCTTCCATGTATTTTTCCCTTCCGCATACTGGACACTGTTATTTTAGTCTTCGGGCTCACAGCCTTGTCCATCAGCTTCCGGTCCTCAAAGCTGATACTGTTTGTTTTAGCGGGTCTGATTCCGGGGAACCGGTCCCTGGGTTTCCGGTCATGGCTCCTCTTATCTGCAGCACTGGATGGGAATTCTGTTTTCTCCATCATACTTCGCTTGGGGCAGTCACCATGGAGATGACCCTTGACACCGCAGTTCCAATATTCGGGGGCATATCTCTTCTCTCTGGACGTGCCCTGTTCTGATATGGCGTCGCTTGGAAAAGTTGCTCTGGAGGTGACCCCTGTCACCACATATCCAACATTTGGGTTCATGTATCTTCTTTCAGCAGTCTCTCTGGACGTGCCCTGTTTTATTACATCGCCAGTACTGCAAATCACTCTTCATTTAGCGTCGCAAAAATGGTCTGAGACTGTCCACATTTTCCTCCACTCTAACTGCCGATCTCCAATGGCGCTCCGTGATGCCCGGTTGGCTGTCTCCTAGCGCGAACGCCAGGGCTTCGGCAGTGTTGTTCTTTCCAAAGAGCCGTAGAGCTTGCTGCAGTTTACGTTCAGCAATGGCATTAATGAAAGCGTCGGTTGCAACTTCATTAATGAACTCGAGATTTTCATGCGTGTAGGCCAAGTGAGCCAGCCTCTGTACATCTGCTTGTAGCTGTTACAGTGTTTAACCTCGATGCTGGACTCTGTTCCGTAACTGGATACGGTATACTTGATGCATGTGTTCACCGCCATAACGCAACTAAATAGCGTTCACCAAGGGAGCGTAGCCCATTCAGAGGAAGAGTCTAAAGAAGTTCTGCTGCCGTACGACGAAGTGTTAATACAAGAGCAGACGCTTTATCAGTGGCTCTCCACTGGTTTACGACACGAGCAGTTTCGAACTGCCTCTTGAATACAGGCCACGATGATGTCCCGTCAAATACAGGAGCCTTCATTCGAACGTTGGTTCGAATATCACTAGACGAAACAGGGTAAGACGGGCGTTGTTCTTCTTCTCTTCAACGTCCTTTTTCTCTTTAACAGTTCTTGAATTCTGACAATCAACACAGTCTTCAATTCAGTCACGGCTTGATTGACTTCACTACGAACGTTCTCAATATATTGTTGTACTTCTCCTCGCACCTCGTCGAAACGGGTTTCCACGTTGTGCTGAAACTCAAGTAATTCATTATCGTTTGTATCAATTAGTTGCAACAGACATGTAATTTGTTGATCAAATTTCTCACTTAGGGAAGTTAATTGACTTTCACTCAGGTCTTTGCTCTGCTCATTCAGATTTGCAATCTTGTCTGATAAATCCTTATTCTGGCCTGATATAGAAGCTTGTAACTTACACAGCAGCTCAGTGAGCACCTCCATAGTAACAGCCATACCACCTACCGTTTCGCCCACAAATTCCTTATCTTCGATGTCAAATTCCATGTCGTCTGGGTCCCAATCCCTCCGTCCGTAAAAAGTTACGTAACCGGTTGTGAACCTCGGAATTGGGCCCGGTTGGTGCGAGGCCACCACGAGGCCACGTGGCTTTCAGCTCTTTCACATTTGGTCTTCGAAATTCTTCTTGAACACCATTTCCACGAACACGCACTTAGAAACGCGTAAAATTGTGTAAAAAAACTCTGTCACGAACAAACAAGCAGTTAAAAACACGTAACACGGAACGCAGTTAATAACACGTAAAACTGTTCAAAAACTTTCTCTAACTAACGCACGGCACGATAATCAATCCCACTTCTGACACCTGTTTGTTCTAGACTTAGGGTTCGAGTATTAAGTTGTCATTGATTAAAAACGCGGTAACTAACTTTAAAGAAAAGAAAAAGAAGTTAAAATTTGTATACTCTTCAACTTTGCAAATATCGTATTCAAAACACGAGAAAATACTACGTAATTCACACACATATTAATCACACGAAATAATTCACTGAAAGATTTCGCTTTTAAAACTAGAATGACTCAGTTTCTACTTGTGACCTCTATTTATACATTCTTACCGATTTCTGGAACGATCTGGAATAAAGAATATTTCGCATCAAACAAACTGGTAAATAACCTACATAAAAAAACGTAAAAAACCTACAATGTGAACAAACAACAAAACATTCTCGAAGTAAACAAAATTTCTTTGTAAACAAGTGTATATACAGGATGTTTACATTAGAAGCACAATATTAGAGGTCAAGCTTTATTCACATCAATAATAAACAAAAAATGGAATACTAAAAAAACAAAGTAAACATGGAAACAAGAGAACCAAAAAAAACATGCTAACTTAATGTTTTTCGAAATTGAGATATTGATACCAGTGGAAAGAGGAGATGAAAACGCATCGTTTCTTATAGAAACATCATGACTCAGATGATTTGTATGGAATTTATAGGAGATAGTTATATGCGTTCATTTCAGAAACAATATAAAGTTTTTCTTCGCCTTCTCGAAAATAGATATTTTTGAGTTATACATAATGCAACCGACCAAAAATTATGGTGACTAGTACATAAAAAAATACTTTGTTATTTTTTTTTTTTACGAAAAATCCGTAAAAATGCTTCCTCTTTGCTCTATAATTTTTCACCTAGTACCCCTCGTATGTCCATTGGACAATTCTGGGACCCATGTCAAAATTTGCCCCAAGAAACATTTAGGGAACAAATTTCATCGAAATATCTCGAGTATTTTTTTTGTTATTGAAAAAAAAAAATCGTTTTTATTTGCTAACTTTCAAAAATCGTAGAGCGAAGGAAAAGATTTTTTCTTCTGGGACCCATGTCAAAATTTGCCCCAAGAAACATTTAGGGAACAAATTTCATCGAAATATCTCGAGTATTTTTTTTGTTATTGAAAAAAAAAAAAAAAATCGTTTTTATTTGCTAAAATCGTAGAGCGAAGGAAAAGATTTTTTCTGATTTTGCACAGAAAAAAGAAGTTTATTTTTTTCAGCATATTTTTTCGGAATCATTTTGTTCCAGCCTCGATGAATTCTGAAACATCTGACTCAGTTGGCAGGTGTGCCTTGTTTTAGGTATCTTACGTCTTTAAATCGCTGAATGTGTTGTAAGTTTGAGTGGAGACAACGTCAGCAACTATGTCGTACATCGCCACAATTGTACTGTTCAATGTTTCGAAATCATTAAAAACTGCAGGTTCAATATGATAACCATAGATTGTAGATTGGGATCGAGGCGTCTCCAAATTAACAAGTTTTTCTTCCTCAACCATATCACAACCAAATTTATAGACTGCATTACCTGGAATTTATTATAGAATTATTTTCAATGTTGAAATTCACCACGAAAAAAAAAATAAAATAATAATAATAAAAATAATGGGTTTATTATTTTACTGGTTAAAAATTACCTTCCCCTTCTTAAATTTAACATACATACCAAAAATTAAAAAACGTTGATTACAAAGTTACTAAGACCCCAAATATGACATACCTACCATATTTCAAATCTCTAGCTCTTTCCTTTCTCTTTTAATTCAGCATTACCAGCGGCATAATTTATTGCAACCAAATGTTTCGGGGCACATTTTAAGCCCAGATGGAAACTTTATTCCAAACTCAGCTCATAGTAGTAATGGAGTACGCTGCGCAGTCATAGAAATCATTCAAAGCTAAGTAGCAAAAGTGTCCATCACGGCGGAAATAATTTTGAGAGGGGGTATTTTTTTTTTCGTGACGATTCCAAATGTTCATTATTGTAAATAATAAACCAGAATCATCCCACCCCCCCCCTCAAAAATTTATGTAGTATAAAAATTCGGTACATTGCATGACTTGTAAAAAAGAATGTAAATGTAGAATTTCTTAGTGGTAAGGTCCAACGGCCTATTCACAATTTTTGAGGTTATCACAGCATTACCTTCTCTACTAATAATCCCTACGATGTAAGATAGAATATCATAGAGACAATGGAACTAATCCTCATGGGGAATCTCATGTTGAACAAAGTATGAACTGATAGATTGAT
>JAAEEI010039778.1:280975-298525 GCA_012654025.1 Pachypsylla venusta
CCAAAATAGTATATAAGGACCCCATAAAAAATATAAAATTTGAAAATTTCCGGTTTCTCCCTGATATATGGACGGTTTTCACCACCAAAAAAATCGGAATTGAGAAGTACCACTTCGGAATGAGCGAGAAAGCTGAAATTTGATACAAAGGTGTTCCGAAGTACAAAAAGTTATATCCTTGAATAAAATATTGAATTTTCTAACTAGGAGCGGTACTCAAACTGGGGGTCGGTTCCACCGAAAACCCATAGTTAAGAAGTATCAATTCGGGATGGGCGAGAATGCTGAAATTTTATACGGTGTTCCGCTGTGCAAAAAGTAATACCTTTGAGTAAAGTATTGAATTTTCTAAACAGGAGCCGTGTTCACTTTGGGAGTCGGTTCCACCAAAAATCTAAATATGAGAAGATTTATTTTCGTGATCTCAAATTTTTTGTTGAATTTTGTAACCGTAGCGAAGCACGGGAAAACAGCTAGTTGCCGATATATCAAACACTCTGCCAATGTATCTCTTAAGTTTATTGGTTTACTGGCTAAATAAAAAATAACCCCACCACAAAAATTTGACATTTTACGTTTCAAGGCATGGGCGTACACAAGGGGGGGGGGGGGGGGGGGGGGGTTGTAACTATGTAAGAGGCTATTCGAATTATAATTATTCGGATGATTATGTGATCCTGTTTCCTACAAAGGAAAGGATCCCATAAACTAACAAACGTTTCTTTAAAGCTCTTGGCGATTTCCTCTATAAAAAAAAAATGCATCCGTTCTGTTACCTCCTGGGTGATGTATAGAAAAACAGAAGAAATCCAAACCTCTAAAAGAAGACAAATACTGAAGGAGTTAAAAAAAGCTATATATTGGGCGCGATAGAGTACATTACCTAATGACAGAGCGTAGAAACTGTGGGGCAGATCGCCCTAGATGCCGGTCTTATAGGGCTTTGCTACGCCTTTTATATATCTATAAACATTCGATGATCGTTGGGGGAGGGCGAGCGCATTTCGAAATCTATTCCGGGCGCCTATAACAGCTACGAGGCCAACGATACGTGGTGTTCCCAAGCGGTCACCCATCCAAGTACTGACCACGCCCGACGTTGTTTAACTTCCATGATCTGACGGGAACTGGTAAATTCAACGTGGTATGATCGTTGGCTCTCACATTGTTTACATTATTTCTCTGTGAAACTAGATGGGTTTAACGCCTGTTATGGTATAGGTACCTTTTACCCAGCCCCCCCCCCCGAAAAAAAATCCTGTGTACGCCCCTGTTTCAAGGTATAAGCAGAATCCAAAAATTGAATAAACCGAAAATATGCGGGATCCACTCAAAAGTTTGCGGAATAGGAAACCCAAATTTTAAAATAATATAAATGACTTACATCACGTTGCGTTAATTTTTTATAACTCATCTCTTCTGTCCGGATACCCTGTGCTCCTACACCGGATATTTCAAAGGTTGGCTCTTCCTGTATTTGAAGTAAATTGGTAGTAATTTGAAGTACGACCTCTCCTTGTCGGTTCCTCCTTTGCAGAACCCGATATGATGTTATAAGTTCCATTTTAGCAGTATAACGCATTGGGAAACAAAATGGCTGTCCAACGTAATACAATAGACTGACTCCTGTGATATCGTCTGTTATTTTTTGACTTTGAATCATGTAAGGTTTTAGTGGAATGTTCATTTGATCTGGACGAGTGCCACCAATGTAGGGTAACATTCGAAAGCGTAATCCATCTGAAGGAAAAACAATGTAAATATATATATTAATTACCTTACCCAGTACTACTTCCAACATACTTGGCACTAAATGCTTTCGTACAAATATTTTTTTAAATCGAACTTTTGGTTTATTATTATCAATAATGAACCTTTGAAATCGTCACAAAAAAAAATACCCCCCTCAAAATTTGATATTCTAAGTTTCAAGGTACGTAGACTCCAAAAATCGAATAAAAAAAAAATCCTTTTGTCCGCCGCGCCGTCCGCCGGCGACGTACGCCGCGCGCCGTGATGCGTTGACCGATTTGAATGAAATTTGGTATATAGGTCCCATCTGGGCTCTAATTTTGCCCCGAAACTTTCGAATCGAATACACTCTTGGCGATTTTTGCCGCTTTTTAGCTATTTTCAGTATCGCTGTCTAAAAGAAGTATGGTAAGAGCTAGAGATTTGAAATTTTGTATGTATGTCATATTTGGGGTCTCAGCTAGCTCCAATACTTTTGGGTTCAATCAAATATACCGCTGGTTGTTTTTACCGCTTTAAAGCGGTTTTCATTAATTGATCAAATTTGGTAGGTATGTCAAATTTAGGGTTTGAATACGCCCCAGATTTGGAATTATCACGAGACCCCCCCTCAATTTTTGGGGGGGAAACCCACCCCATTGTTTTTTTTTTTGGGCCAGAAAAATAATGAACCCAGAGTTTTTTTATGTAAAAACATTTGAATTTCCATACAAAAATTTATTTAAATCGGAATTTTTTTGTGTGAAAATATTTGAATTTCCATACAAAAATCGGAAAATCGGCTGTATCTCGAAAACGTTTGGTGAGTTTTGAACTCTGATAATTTTTCTTTGGTCCCAGTCTTTGGTTTTGGCGCGGGGGGGGGCGTCCTTTACTAATACATTGTTCTATATCTCATTCCGTTTCTAATAGTATTCTATGATTTCACATAAAAAATCGGAAAATGGGCCGTATTTCTGCCGGTTGTAGAGTTCTTAATTCTGATAATATTACTGGGTCTATTTTTTTTTTTTTTTTTTACGGGGGTAAGTTTTTTCATAATTTTTTATATATCTCTGATTTCCCATACAAAAATTGAAAAATCGACCGTAACTCGAAAGCGGTAGTATATTTTTGACCTATGATAATTTTTCTGTGGTCTCAGTCTATGGTTTGGGAGTCATACCCATCAATATTTCTAGTTCTCTTACCGTTTTGTTTAATCAATGAGTATTGTCTAAAATTTATTTAGTCCGATCCCGGACTCGAACTTGTAACTTTCGATTGGCTTATAGTGACAATTTTGCAAAATATGTCCTAAATGAAGGATAAAGATGTCACCTATAACTTTCTCGCTTTGAATTGGTTAGTTGTCGCGTCAAATCTTCAGATATTGACAAAAAATTCAGAAAATTTCGTGAAAAAAAAAAAAAAATCGGCAGGGTATAACAAAAAATCGACCGGACAGTTGTCATTTTTGTTTACCCCAAACCTTCCATAGGAGTAACTTGATNTTTTTTTTTTTTTTTTTTTTTTTTTTGAGTTTATCGCGAACAGAAAGACACGAAAAGTGACTTTAATTTATTATATGTATACAGGGTGTTTGTCTTTAAATGGAACCCCCGAATATGGTGGGTAGCTGATATCAAATGTAACATTTTTTACGAAAGTCGTTAGTGAGCCAAACGAAGCGTAGCCGAGTAACAACGTGGAGAAAGTCGAATTACATTTGAGAATATATATTTATATACTAGCTGTTTTCCCGTGCTTCGCTACTGTTACGAAATTTGGATTTTTGGTGGAATCGACCACACCAGAGTGAACACGGCTCCTATTTAGAAAATTCAATATTTTATTCAAGGATATGACTTTTTATACTGCGGAACGCCTTTGTATCGAATTTCAGCATTCTCGCTCATCCCGAAGTGGTACTTCTCAATTCCGATATTTTGGTGGTGAAAACCGTCCATAAATCGAGGAGAAACCGGAAAATTCCAAATTTTATATTTTTTATGGGGTCCCGATATACTATTTTGGGGGTGGTCCATTCTCGGTCATTTTTCGATATATCCTTAAAAAAATTACAATAAACCCGCCAAAAAGCGTCATTTTTGGCGGTAACTTACTCCCATATGAACTTTTAATTTTTTCCTTTCTTATTACGCACCTACATACTAAAAGGGACCTGTGTGCCAAATTCTCTACGTTTAGCCATCGTGGAGCTACGTTGATTATCAGTCAGTCAGTATACCAACTGGGCTTTGCGTTTTATAAGTCTAGATATACAAAATAATTTAATCGCTTTTCAGGTTTCACCCCATTTTGAGATTGTTATTTAATATTTTGATGGCATAGTCAAGATCACCACCATCAAAAACTAGGATCTTCTGTCCATCCTCTTTTTGTTCGGTCACACAGAAGTCACCAAGCGACGTTGAAAGTTGTCCAAAAATGATCTTCTCCACCCTGTAACTCGACTATTCTTCGTCTGGCTCACTAACGAATTTCGTAAAAAATGTTCCATTTGATCTCAGCTACACACCATATTCAGGGGTGCCATTTATAGCCAAACAACCTGTAGATAGATTTGCGAGGCGAACAATTGAGGTTTTGTCAATCAATTAAAAAATTGGAACTAGAGTTTTAGATATACTCCTCACCCAACCCTAAAAAATTGTTTTGTTCAAACTAGACTTCAATATTTGGTCAATCAAAAATAGATTTACCTACGACAGTGTAGTCTGATTCAGTCTGATAATCCATAATAATTGTTGGATTAACATAGCCACTTGCAGGATCCATTATGGCATAGCCAGTTGAGGTTAGAATACTGAACTTGAACACGGCTGAAACAATATAATATATAGCCAGTTGAGTTTAGAATACTGAACTTGAACACGGCTGAAACAATNTATTCCATCATACTGAAGTCCAAAGTCCAAAATCAAAAATTTGATTGATAAAAACTTACGTAAATTTTATAAAAAATAATAAAACACAAAGTTTAATAAAAGAAAACAATTTAACAGTATCACTTACGAATACAGGAGTTTGATCAAAAATAGCGATAGAATTTATTTTATATAATTATTTATTTAATAAAAAATACAGATTCAGTAACAAACAGAAAACACAAATAAAAATTACAATAAGAGAACAATAGCAAATTTGAGAATTTTTTAAATATATATATATATATATGCTACGGTATATCTATACATATAAAAGAGTATATATATATGCTACGGTAAAAGTTCTTAATTGGTGATCGTATACAACAATCACCAAAGTCACTGGTAAATGTCAAGCCACGTAAATGTCAAGCCATATACTAGATAGCCACGAGTCTTCACGATTCGTCCACGAAGATGGGCAAAATAAACTTACCCACCAAATAGTTATGTACAAAAGCGTTACTTTCGCCATCTATAATATCATCTGCATACATCTGCCTTTCCACAAAATGGTAATCTGCGCCAGCATAGACAGTAGCCATGAACACGTTTCCTTTATATTGATCATATTTGTTAACAATGGCAGTCAACGTTTGATACACCAAACCAACACACCCAACATCTTCTTGAAATTTGGGATTATAATCCTCAAACACTGTCTTGAGTGCACCATATGGGTTTAAAGTATACTGTCGGTACATTTTCTTATGAAATTTATTTGTTCTATTGTAAAAATATTGCTGAAATCTAAAATGGAAACACGAGAGAACCAATGAAAACATGAAAAGACTAGAGAACAAAGTAAACATGGAAACACTGGAAAACCCTATTAAACATGGAAACACCAGTGGAAAGAGGAGATGAAAACGCATCGTTTCTTATAGAAACACCATGACTCAGATGATTTGTATGGAATTTATAGGAGATAGTAATATGCGTTCATTTCAGAAACACCATAACTCATTATTTTTAGGAACTGAGATATTGATATCAGTGGAAAGAGGAGATGAAAACGCATCGTTTCTTATAGAAACATCATGACTCAGATGATTTGTATGGAATATATAGGAGATAGTTTTGCTTCGCCTTCTCAAATATAGACATTTCTTTAGTTATGCAGGGAAAATCCGCAAAAAACTCTCTCTTTATTCTACGATTTTCCACCCAGTATCCCGTATTTCTTCAGCCCTGGCCATTCGACAATGGACAATGATATGGGACCCATATCAAAAGATGACCAAAGAAAAGTTTGGGGAATCAATTTAATCGAAATATCTCCTGTAGGTTTTATTTTTTTAAAAAAATCGTTTTTTATTTGCTAAATGCAAAGATTTTTCCACAGAAAATATTTTTCTTCTACTATTCACCGGTGTATGTTTTTTTTTTTTTTTTTACTTTCTCTTCCTCTAGAAGATAAATTATTGTATTCGTGCAGAAAATTTTGATTTTTTTTTAAATTATAAATTTATTTGTATAAAAATGTTACAAAGGAGTTGCCAAATAAATAATAAAAAAAACTTAAATAAGGAACGCGGTAGCGCTCCCGCAAAAGTCAAAATAAAGCGGTAGCTACCAAGATTATATTATACGCCACGGCTTACATTGCCGATTTCAGCTACTTCCAGAGGAAAAACTACACGCTTCAGGATAGAAATTATTGTTTCCTACGAATGGGGCGAACTCAGAGACGAAGTATATAAAGTTTTAACAAAATCCATCAAGTCAAATCGGACATATAGGCTTCTGAAAAGAACACTTTTTTTTCCCATCGTCTGCTGCTGCTGGTGCTGCCGCGGCTTCTTCTTCTTTGATGTTGACGCACCTACAGCCAAAACTACTGGACAGATTTTGATGAACGATAGCTCATTTTTTTTTGGTGGTATTTTGTTACAACCTGAGATGTACTGTCCTAAACTCATACAATTTCCTAAACAACTGACTCAATTGTCAGATGTGATTGTATTATCTTACGTCTTTACATCGCTGAATGTGTTGTACGTTTGAGTGGAGACAACGTCAGCAACTATGTTGAACAACGCCGCAATTGTACTGTGCAATGTTTCGAAATCACTAAAAACTGCAGGTTCAATATGATAACCATAGATTGACGTTTGGGATCGCATCGTCATCAAATTAACCAGTTTTTCTTCCTCAACCATATCACAACCAAATTTAATGACTGTATCACCTGGAATTTATTAATTATAGAATTATATTCAATATTGAATTGACCATGAACAAAAATGGCTTATTATTTTACTGGTTATAAAATACAACCCCCCCCCGAAAAAAAAAAAAAAAAAATTCAAACTTCAAATCTCTGGCTTCAAATTGAAAACCGCTAAAAAGCGATGAAAACTGACATACTTTATTGCACCAAAAAGCTTAATGAAACCCCAAAATGACGTACATAAAATATGTCGCATTTTACGTAATTATATTCAAGACTGAAAGTATGAACTGATTGATACTTACATTTCTCAATGTGGACTGTTAGATAGAATATCATAGAGACAATGGAACTAACTCTCATGGGGAATCTCATGATGAACAAAGTATGAACTGATAGATTGAATATTTCTATTTTTTAAGTAACAATTTCCTTGCTCTACTATATGCCTAACGCTTATTCACCGTCAACACCACTACTGGAGCCAGATGATCAGGTGCATTCTCATTTGTGTTTTAGTCATCTATAGAAAAAAATGACTTAATCCAATTTCAGAAAATCATTTAACAAAATATTAAAATAATCAAATTAACTTTTGTATAAAATCTGAACATCAAGTACAATTAAAAACATAAATCCTACAAAGGAAAGTTTAAGGATGGAACTGAACTTTAAGGAAGAACGATGGATTTATACGGAACGGTTTCACTTGAGTGAACTTGAATGAACTCTTTGAAGTAAACTTCTAACAATGTCCAATAGGAAGTTACACAAAAAAAAATTTGAAAAGTGTATTCCAAAATTTTAAGGATACATTGTCCCAAAATTGTGTCCATATTTTTGCATAACATCTCTTCAAGCCTTGATTTTACCTTTCAACCCATGTTGTAACCCACTTACTAAACCCTCACTGTATGTTGAGTCTTATGGGCCCAGGGGGGCCCATTAGGCGTTTGTTTTTACAACAAAGACTACAAAGATGCAATTCATTTTGAAGAAGAAAGAAAACAGAATATTGGGACCCCCGGGCCCCAAAAAACTATACATGTATATCAAATTTTGACATAATCGGATTAAAATTGTGGCTTGTACCGCCTAACAAATATACATACACATATAGTTTGCATTTGGGGATGTATAGCGGGATCAACAGTGAAGTTCACTAACGTCCAAAATAATAGTTTTACCTAAATAGGTGATACCGGAAAATGCTGCCATGTATTTTAGGTTGTTATTCATTTAAGATATTAGAGGAAGTGTACCAAAAGTGGACCCCTATTTTGAATTCTCCTAATAAATCTTGATGGAAAGAAAACACAAAAATACTTTATCTTTCATTAAAAAGCAAAGAATTATAATGTTTTTATTGATTTAGTATAAACAAATATTAAGTTTAGATATTGTAGTTGATACATAAATTTTTTTCAATTATAAACAAATATGCAAAAAAAAGGAATGAAAATAAATATATTTATGTTTTTGTTAAATTTCTACAAATTAAGGTTTTAAAAAAAAGTCCTCTAAAAGTGGACCCCCATTTGACTCCTAATCTGGACCCCTAAGTTTCCTAAATTGGACCCCCATGTTCCTCAATTTAGTGGTGAAATATTTGAGCAATAAGAAAGTGGGACCTTATTTCAAATGTATTCTTACACTTCATTAAATATATAAAAAATACATTCAGGGGTCCATATTTGGAACATTTAGGGATCCACATTCGGAACATTCACATTAGGAATGCAGGGGTCCACATTAGGAATATTGGCGGACTAAACAATTATTTCACTGACATTTTGAATTAAAAAGCTTAGAGAAAATAATATCAGAAATTGAAGGAAAAAAAATGTACTATAACACATATATATTCTACTTATAAACACTGTAAAATCCATGATAGGTACTTTCGCCACTTGCGTTTGTCGATTTCATAAAATTTTGGTTTATAGGTCACACTTGGTGTCAAATAGTGAGTGGATACAGGGTGTTTGTCAAAGAACCTAATACAGGGTGTTTGTCAAAGAACCTAATACAGGATGTTTGTCAAAGAACCTAATACAGGGTGTTTGTCAAAGAACCTAGTACAGGGTGTTTGTCAAAGAACCTAATAGAGGGTGTTTGTCAAAGAACCTAATACAGGGTGTTTAACAAAGAACCTAATACAGGGTGTTTGTCAAAGAACCTAGTACAGGGTGTTTGTCAAAGAACCTAATACAGGGTGTTTGTCAAAGAACCTAATACAGGGCGTTTGTCAAAGAACCTAATACAGGGTGCTTGTCAAAGAACCTAATACAGGGTGTTTGTCAAAGAACCTAATACAGGGTGTTTGTCAAAGAACCTAATACAGGGTGTTTGTCAAAGAACCTAGTACAGGGTGTTTGTCAAAGAACCTAATAGAGGGTGTTTGTCAAAGAACCTAGTACAGGGTGGTTGACTAAGAACCTAATGCAGGGTATTTGTCAAAGAACCTAATACAGGGTTTTTGTCAAAGAACCTAGTACAGGGTGTTTGTCAAAGAACCTAATACTGAGTGGTTGACTAAGAAGCTAATACTGAGTGGTTGACTAAAACTTAATGCTGAGTGGTTGACTAAGAACATAATACAGGGTGGTTGACTAAGAACCTAATACTGAGTGGTTGACTAAGAACCTAATACTGAGTGGTTGACTGAGAACCTAATAGAGGGTGGTTGACTAAGAACCTAATACTGAGTGGTTGACTGAGAACCTAATAGAGGGTGGTTGACTAAGAACCTAATACAGAGTGGTTGACTAAGAATCTAATAGAGGGTGGTTGACTAAGAACATAATACTGAGTAGTTGACTGAGAAACTAATAGAGGGTGGTTGACTAAGAACCTAATACAGAGTGGTTGACTAAGAACCTAATACAGGGTGGTTGAGTAAGAACCTAATAGAGGGTGGTTGAGTAAGAACCTAATAGAGGGTGGTTGACTAATAACCTAATACAGGGTGGTTGACTAAGAACCTAATAGAGGGTGGTTGACTAAGAACCTAATAGAGGGTGGTTGACTAATATCCTAATACAGGGTGGTTGACTAAGAACCTAATAGAGGATGGTTGACTAAGAACCTAATACAGGGTGGTTGACTAAGAATCTAATACAGGGTGGTTGACCAAGAACCTAATACAGGGTTATAGGCTGTATATTTTATTTTATTTTATTTTTATTAGAAAAAAATATTTCATTTTAGTCAAATGGAATATTTTTTTCACGAAATTCGTTAAAAACGTTGATGCACAGTAAATCCTAGTTTTTGATTTCGGTGATTTCAAATATTGCATTAAAAGTATAAAAATTGGGTGCGTGTACTTACGCGCGAGATACAACATCATGTTACCGTGACCCTCCCTATAGCTACTATATCACTATGGGTTACCTACATGACCAATTCCTAAAACCTACCACATCTTATCACTTTTAAGATTGAAATCAACCCTATAATACCAAAGCACAACTCCTTTTCATCAGTGTGTATTAGTCTAGAGTCCAGTGTTCAAACCAATGTCTATGTCGGACATCATCTTCATTGTTGAGATCCAGTTAAAAGAACCTATTTGTCCTTTATTTGAGACAAAAAGAAGTTGTCTGAAAAGATAACTCTTTCAGCATTTGTCTTCTTTAATAGGTTTGGATTTCTTCTGTTCATATAGCTTATAACAGAAGACGTTCATACCAGATTTTTAAAAGTTTTACTAGGTACAAAAATTAACCCACTCCCCACCCGTCAAATAAAAACGGCATATTTTTGGAGTCTTTCGCAAGAAATATTTAACCCTCTCGCGCCCGTGGTAGCAAACTTGCTACCAAAAGTTGGTGAATTATCTAATTTTGCTTCTGTCCCCCCTTAGTATTTTTGTTGATTTCAGAGCATTGTGTGAAAGGTTCTTTACCCTTACAGCTAATACTAAGCGGGGGCAGAAGCAAAATTAGATAACTCACCAACTTTCGTAGCAAGTTTGCTATTACGGACGCGAGAGGGTTAAACGCGGAGTTCTTAAATTTGTTTGAAGAGACTTTTTTGGAAAAGATAGTAAAATATTATTTGGTGGCTGCTATAGGGAGAGGTGGTTTGTTATTAGAACTACAGGAGGAAAACGATAGCTTATAATGACATTTTTTAAAATATACGAGGTATATGTTCTTTTTATTATGTTGGGGTTTATAAATTTTTTTATAAAAAATTAAATTACCACAAAATATGAATTGTGTGTTTTTAAAATATTTTCGACTCGAATTATCATAGTTCTTAAAATTGGAACGAAATAGTAATTTGTTTGAANTGACTTTAGCCTCCACGAGAGAATTTTTTGGTTGAATAAGTGGAACTTGGCCTTTTTTCAATGATAATTTTTTGTGAGATTCATACCATTGGACGCGCCTTGATATTTTACATTATATAATTAGTCCACCTCCTTTAGAGTTTCACTAGAGAAAAATTAGGGACAAGATGATACCAATTGTAAACGTTCAAGTGATGACTTAATCATGACAAAATCGCAAGATATATATTTTTACCAAAAAAAAAAATGTATACACTAATTCAAGGATATCTCAAAAACTATGTCTTTTCGAAAAACATGTAAGTAGCAATTTTGTAGCAAATTAATAGGTGCGTAGTTTTTATTCAGAACTTTTTTTTCGTATCTCTCATTGTTTAAACAATATGACTCAAGAAATTAATGTTCAATGTAATTTTCACTCGTTTTTCATGAATATTTCAAAATTCGTGAGGTATATCCAAATCATGAAAGAGAACTTTTTTATAGATATGAAATTTCTGCATGTTTTAAGTATTCAATGTTGATCGTACGATAAATAGTTTAAACAATATAGCGACACGAAATGAAGAAGGTCGATGGAAAAGTAGATAATCGTGTGCATGACGAGAAATGTACACGCTCAATAGAGCGCTCGGAAGAAGAACGCTCCGTATCATATTGTAATTTGTTATTTTTGNATTTTTTTTGGAAAAAAAAAAAAAAAAAAACACACTAACAATAACAATTCGTGATAAACAAAAACAACAAATCATGTAATTTTCTAATTGCACCGAATTTCGGCTAACGAATATTTTAAAAAATAACTCCCAACGCATAATATTCTGAAAACGCCATATAAGGTAAACGTACCAGTGGTTGAACGATGTCAATATTTTCACGAAAAATAAGATTCCTCGTGAAAAGCGAGGCACATGCAGGTACCAGTCGTTGAATAGCGTCAAAAATTTCACGAAAAATAAGACAATCCGTAAAAGTTCTTATTCCTATAAGCTTAATAGTTTACAACGCTTATTAATTAATGAACTTTATTATAGTTCTCATTTATTAAGCGATTTTTTTCGACGACTAGTACAAGTTTAACGACTGGTAAATTTACCTTACAGAACGATATGTTGGAATATAGAATGTTGATTTGATTTATGTTTATGTTTAGTCAATAAGCAAACCTTTGTATCAAAATTTTCAATTTTCAATACAAATATCATTAAAAAAATCGTGATAGTTACTTTTGCCACATAGCGTTTGACGAAATTTGGTGCGTATGTTGTTTATAATTTAGTTTTCACATTACGAAAACTAATATTTGGTAGAGGAAGTGTACCAAAAGTGGACCCCCATTTTGAATTCTCCTAATAAATCTTGGAAAGAAAACTCAAATATTTAATTTTTCATGAAAAAGCAAAGAATTATAATGTTTTTAATTGTTTAGTATAAACAAATATGCAAAAAAAAAGGAATGCAAATGAATATATTTATGTTTTTGTTAAATTTCTCAAAATTAAGGTTTTAAAAAAAGTTCTCTAAAAGTGGACCCCCATTTGAATCCTAATTTGGACCCCTAATTTTTCTAAATTGGACCCCCATGTTCTACAATTGAGTGGTTGAAGTAAAAAAAATGTACTTTAACACATATATATTCTACTTATAAACATTTGATACAGAAAATCCGAATATACTATCCTTGAATACTATTATAACTGAAACTGTGACCGAGTCAGAGATGAGATTTCCAACAATAAACAAATCATTTCTCCTCCCGCTCCTCCTCTAATGTTACGTTATGTGGGAAATTGGCTGGGGGTCCACTTGTGGTACACTTACTCTATTAATAAGAAAATGAGAACGACATGCTAGAACTTAAGAAGGTTTTATTGTCTCGATGATTATTGATACAATAATCTAACCTCATTAGACTTGAGATAGTATCCCAATTTAACAAAATTACTTTCTATATTTTTTTTTCAAACACAGGAAAGTCGTGTGATGTTTGCTATAGATTTTTAGTTCAAACGGGATGTGAATTGAATCTCTCCATATTCTGAGGTCCTAAGGGCCCGTGTTATAAATGACACCCCATCGCTCCTTTATATAATCACTGTACAATTGACGAAAGGTTGTGTCTTCAAAAATAAATTTCATATTATAGTTTGCTAATTTTATGAATAATAATTGAAAGTGGGTGATGTTGCGTACTTGGTTTAAGATCCTAATGACGTCTCTCTGGAACGTAAAGTGAAATGAATTATTTAATACCATATACATTTTTGAGGAAATGAGCATTATTTTTAAATTATTATTACTTTAAATGATAACGGTTAACGGTTAATCGATTTTTTTGGGAACTCTCAATTGTACGACAATAAGATTTTCACAATATTAGTTTTTATACATTGTTGTCAAATCTGTGACCATTTTCAAGATATTGGAATAAACAGTAAAATGGTTTAAAATCCATTACTGCATAAAGTAGTTTTTAAGGGCGTTAATCTCATCTGTATAATAATATTGTTCTAAAACTAAAATCATACATTTTGTTAAAAAAAATATTATTTTTAACTTGAAAATTGAAAAAAACTTACCCCCGAGTCGCATGAAATTGAAACTGGTTCGACATCTCTGCTGTTCACTTCTCGAATGATAATAAAATGTGAACAAAGTGATGATCAATGCATATCGGCTGATTCACAATAATGTTAGAAAACTGTTCATGCAATCTGCTTGTTGAAAAAAATAGCATCTAGATATAGTCGATTTATTGAGCGTCCGATTAATCGGACGTTATGCAGTAATGGGTTAAGGAAGACATTGTGAAATTTTCATTTTCTGTCGACATGGAAGAAATGCTAGGTATAAGACTTCTGCAAATTCATTACAAATTAGTGGTTTATAGTGGTAAGACGCTCTGAGTGGTGATTCATCTCATACAGAACGCTAATGTGTTGCTGAATGCTATCTCATACAGAACGCTAATGTGTTGCTGAATGCTATCTCNAATGTTAGGAAACTGTTCATGCAATCTGCTTGTTGAAAAAAATAGCAAGTATCTAGATATAGTCGATTTATTGAGCGTCCGATTAATCGGACGTTATGCAGTAATGAGTTAAAATTCAATATAAAAAAAAACTCAAAAAATGAGTTTAGAATTCAGTATGGCCGACAATAAAATGAAAATTGGATTCAACAGCATTTCCGCATCGGAACTTTTCATAACAGTTTTAGCAAAATTTAAAACTTCACCGATTTTTTTAAACCAATTTTTACTTTCTCTTCCTATAGAAGATTAAATATTCTAATCGTGCAAAAAATGTTGGACATTTTTAAATCTACAAATCCTTGTGACATAGGTTTATTGGTTTACTGGCTAAATAAAAAATACACCCAGCACCACAAAAATTTGACATTTTACGTTTCAAGGAATACGCAGAATCCAAAAATTGAACAAAACAATCAGTTCTTCCTCCCACTCTGTACCCTGTACACCGAATATCGTCTGCCGTGATGGACACTTTTCTACCAGTTCTTCCGCCCACTCCGTACCCTGTTCACCGAATATCGTCTGCCGTGATAGGCACTTTCCTACTGGCCCCGTAAATTCAATTCTGCCAAAATTTTTGGGGCACAATTAGAGCCCAAATGGAACCTTCATACAAAATTTTATCAAATCTTAGTGGCAAGCCCATCACGGCGGACAAACGTTTTTTACTTTCTCTTCCTATAGGAAGGAGATTTTGGCCTGACGGCAACCCGAAACCCAAAATAAAGATCAAATATGTCATATTTTATTGCTCTTGGACAATAATTTCACTATTTTCGGTCATTTTTAAGCTTGGAAATATCCAAGACAATAACCCGAATTTTCCGACGTATGATGATGTATGACGTACTACGTTAGACGTATGACGTACCACGTACGTACAGAATCGTGTGGAGAGCTCTGGAAGCCAAAACACATGGGCCCATTTTTTTTTTTTCACGGCTGCATCCTTTTTCACGGGCCCCGACAATGGGCCCAATAAGCTCCTTCAATATACTGTCGCTTTTAAAAGAAAACGGTCACGTTTATTTTGGGCCCACAAAAGTAAAAATATAAAATTCGTCCCATTTTGAATAAATTTGGTATACTCCTGGGTCAACCAAGTAGTAAAGTGGACAAATTTTTGTATTTTGTAGAAATTTTTATTATGGAGCCAAAAATGTAAAAATAAAAAGTATGTCTGGTTTTGATAAAAATTCGTACTCAGTCAAAATAGTAACTATTTAAGTGGACAATTTTATGTATTTTGATGAAATTTTGATTTTGGGCCCACAAATGTAAAAATATAAAAGTAAAAATATATTTCGATAAAATTTGTTATATTGAGTCACCCGAGAATTATATTGGTTCATTTTTAGTATTTCGTAGATTTTTTTGTTTTTGGGGCCCCGGAAGGGACCCAAATTAGAAAAATATAAAATTCGTCGGATTTTGATCAAATTTGGTTTGCGCAGTCACCCGAGTATCATATTGGATTATAACTAACTCAAAATTTGCAGGATAAAAACCTCAAATTTTAATATAATATTAGATTCTTACATTACTCTCTTGTAAATTTATATAACTGATCGTTTCATTCAGGATACCCTGTGCTCCTACAACGGATATTTCAAAGGTTGACTCTTCCTGTGTTGCAAGTAAATCGGTAGTAATTTGAATTACGACCTCTCCTTGTCGGTTTCTCCTTTGCATTAGCCGAATTGGTGTTATAAGTTCCATTTTAGCAGTATAACGCATTGGGAAACAAAATGGTTGTCCAACGTAATACAACAGACTGGCATACTCTGAATTATCCTGTGTCATTTTTTGACTTTGAATCATGTAAGGTTTGAATGGAAAATTCATCTGGGGTAACAATCGATAGCGTAATCCATCTGGAGAGAAAAACAAGGTATATATACATGGAGGGGGGGTAAAAGTCTGGAAACCCCTGAATATCTTTGGAAGGTCTTTATCTGTGACTGCTATAAAATTTATGCAAAATTTCATATTAAAGATATTAAATTCCTATACAAAGATCGGAAAATCGCGGCCAATATCTCGAAAACGGTTTGAGAGTTCTGAATTCTGATAGTTTTACCAGGGTCCTGTCTTTGGTTTGGGGGGGGGCGGTCTATTCTCATCAATTCTTCTATATCTCTTATCGTTTTTATTAGTATTCTATGATTTCTCATAACAAAATCGGGAAATAGGCCGTACATTGTGGAGTTTTGTGGACGATCAGAACATTTTACTGGGGTCTGAGTCTATTGTTTATGAGGGGACACCGTTTTGCTAAAAAAAAAGTATTGCCTAAATTTTATTTTGGGCGATCCCGGATTCGAACTTGTAACCCTCGAATGGCCAGTCACAATTTTGAAAAATATGTCCAAAATTAAGGATAAAGAAGTCACCGAAAACTTTCTCGCTTTGAGTTGATACGTTGTCGCGACAAATCTTAAAATATTGAACAAAATTCAGAAATTTTCGAAGAAAAAACAAATCGGCAGAAAAGTCGGCCATAACTAAAAATCGGTCGGACGCCCAAAACCTCCTCGGAAGTCACTCGGTCGAGGTCGACTGAGGTAAAATCTAATCGGTAGTTTTTGAGTTTATCGCGAACAGACAGACTGTCGAGAAAAATGACTTTAATCCTTATCCTTACTAATATATAAATGCGAAAGTAACTCTGTCTGTATCTATGTATGTTACGCTTTCACGCTTAAACTACTGAACCGATTTTGATGAAATTTGGTATGGAGATAGACTAAACTTTAGGAAAGGACATAGGCTACTTTTTATCGCGAAAAAAGGGGTCGAAAGTAAAAACGGCCATGCCTATAAGGCGCCAAGCGAAGCGGGCGTATCCTGCTAGTTTATAATATGTGTAGAATAGATATAGGTAGATAGATTTGCAAAGCTCATAATTGAGGTTGAAAAAATTGGACCTGGAAATTTAAATACCTATACCCCCCACCCCTAAAAAAAAATTGTTTTGTTAAAAGTAGAACTCAATATTGGTTCTATCAAAAATAGATTTACCTACAACAGTGTAGTCTGTAAAATCAGTCTGATATTCCATAATAATTGTTGGATTAACAAAGCCACTTGCAGGATCCATTATGGCATAGCCAGTTGAGTTTAGAAATCTGAACTTGAACACGCCTGAAACAATATTATATATAGCCAGTTGAGTTTAGAATACTGAACTTGAACACGGCTGAAACAATATAATAGAGGAAGTGTACCAAAAGAGGACCCCTCGCCCAAAGTGGACCTCTAGCCTAATTCTCACATAACGTAACTTGAGAGAAGGAGCGGGAGAGGAAATTATTTGTTTATTCTTGGAAATTTCATCTCTGACTCGGTCACAGTTTCAGTT
>JAAEEI010039778.1:298661-335453 GCA_012654025.1 Pachypsylla venusta
GAAACTAGTAAAAGTAATTTTTCATACGCCGTTTGCGACTTTCGCAAATAATTCAGGAAATCTAGTGGCTCCTCAGATGATAATTCTTTTAATAAACTAACATCAGAATATTGATTACGTCTTTGAAACCACTTCTTGCACCACTGATTTTTAGGCTTTCTTTTTTTATTTTTCTCTATCATTACGAAAAATAATCCGAGAGTCGGAATCCATTGTGAGAACTGATGGTTTTAACTGAACGTGAGTGGGCATCTCAGTTGTCAGTCCAAACTGATACTTTCGACTGACGTGAATGGCAGTGGACTGACAGTCCAATTCGACTAATGGGTTGGACTGTAAGGCCGGCCATTCACGATCAGTCCAAACTGACAATTTAGACTGATCAGTCCAAACTGATACTTTCGACGGACGTGAATGGCAGTGGACTGACAGTCCAATTCGACTGATGGGTTGGACTGTAGGATTATAAAAAAATTATATTTTGGACTGAAGGTGCTTGGACTGACAGTTAAAAAAAAATTACGTGAATGGCGCTTTCAGTCCTCAGACTTCTCAGTTAACCAATTTCTCTTCAGAGTTCAGATTACCGATTTTGAATTTTTAAAAATGTCGCGCAAAAAGGCAACTCAAACAATAGTCGATTTCATTGCAATTTTAAGAATTTCAGACACTCATACGAACGACCAGTTGCTAGAAATCTCAAAGTAGCAGTCAATCTTTCATGTGGAGTTATTGCTTGCCGCATTACTGTGTCTTGTTTCTTAATTAATGGAGAAACTAGTCAAAGTAATTTTTCATACGCCGTTTGCGACTTTCGCAAATAATTCAGGAAATCGAGTGGCTCCTCAGATGATAATTCTTTTAATGAACTAACATCAGAATATTGATTACGTCTTTGAAACCACTTCTTGCACCACTGACTTTTAGGCTTTCTTTTTTTATTTTTCTCTATCATTACGAAAAATAATCCGAGAACAGCGATGTCGTCGTCGGAATCCATTGTGAGAACTGATGGTTTTAACTGAACGTGATTGGGCATCTCAGTTGTCAGTCCAAACTGTCAGTTTGGGCATCTCAGTTGTCAGTCCAAACTGTCAGTTTGGGCATCTCAGTTGTCAGTCCAAACTGTCAGTTTGGACTATATTAGTCCAAACTGACAGTTTGGACTGATCATGAATGGCTGGCCTTTGATGGATAATTGCTGGCTGCTCATGATTTACATCATGAGTAGCCAGCATACATAGATGACAACGATCAGATACTTCAGGGTTTAGCAAGGATTTATATACCAACTCTTTGAAGAATTATCTAGAGCAGTACGGCTGGATCCAACGGAGGAAAAATATAGTGTAGAGTAGTTACTGACGCTGTGTGAATCATAGTCAAATTTTGTGATCAGTAATGTAGGTGACACAATTGTCACCGTGGACTACTGACACGGTTACATATTTTTTTTTTTTTTTTTTTTTTTTTTTTTTTNTTTTTTTTTTTTTTTTTTTAACAAAAAAACAAATTACAGTCGTTCTGATGATGATAGCTTGGATCAGGTGCGGATCCAGAAAAGAAATGTGGGGGGTTTAGTAGCAGGAAAATCAAAATGGTACCTACTTAAATTTATAATTATTATTTGTGTCGAAGAGAAATGATTTTATGCTCAATGCGAATTGTCATCAACATTTATAATAATCTACATTAACTGAACAATAAAATTAACTAATTATTAACTGAATAATGAAATTAACTAATTATTAACTGAATAATGAAATTAACTAATTATTAACTGAATAATGAAATTAACTAATTATTAACTAAATAATGAAATTAACTAATTATTAACTGAATAATGAAATTAACTAATTATTAACTGAATAATAAAATTAACTAATTATTAACTGAATAATGATGGGTTTATTATTTTAGTGGCTAAAAAAATACTCCCCCCCCCCCAAAAAAAAAACATATCGAAAAAATTTGTGCAGAAGGAGAGGCAGATACACTAGTGATGTGCGGACTCGGGTACATCGTCGACTCGAGTAAGCTAATAGACTCGAGTATTTGAATGACTCCAGGGGACTCGTTATGGTATTGAAATATTCGAGTATATCTTCAACACAGTCTAGCATCTAGCACTACATATCTTATTGTCTCGTAAAAGATCGCCACAGATCGTCTTCCTTCCGAAGGTATGTCAAGGCCAACGAGTAAAGGCAAGGGGGGAGGTAGAAGTTGAGATGTGGGACTTCACCGACTCGAAATTTAACTCGAGTCCCAGGTATTCGTGGGCAAAAATTCTTCCATACTATAAATGGACACATTAATCTTCCCTGAGTAGATACACTTATGCCACATATAATAGTAGACTCGAGTCACAGATTGCCAGACTCGTGTACGGCCGGACTCGAGTTGACTCGAGTAAAGTGCCCGAGTCCGCACATCACTAAGACACACACTGTCAAAAGGTGAGTTTATTTTGGAACCTAACCCAATACTACTCCCAACAAGTTCTACCCAACAAACTTGGTGTTCAATTCTATTAAATTACATCGGGACTAACCGATTTTGTACATAATTTTATTTAAATCAAACAAAAATTGGAAAATTGGCCGTAACTCGAAAACGGTTGAAGGGCTTTCAACTCTGATATTTTTTCTGGGCTCCCAGTCTTGGTTTTTTTAGGGGGAGGGAAGAGTCCATTCCTATCAAATGTTCTATACTCTTACCGTTTCTAATAGTATTCTATGATTTCAAATCTTAAAATATTTGCCAAAATTCGGAAAATTTTGAGCAAGAAATTGGAAAATTCGCCATAACTAAAATGGCCGGACAATACCGTGCCTTCCCCGGGTAAAAAAAAAAAGTGGGCAAAATTTCGTGCAATTCCGAGTTGTAGTTCGTAAGTTATAAGCGAACAAACAAATAAATAAACAAACAGACATTCACTTTTATATACATATATAGATAGTAATATGCGTTCATTTCAGAAACAATATAAAGTTTCTCTTCGCCTTCTCAAAAATAGGTACCCCTCGTATCTCCAGCCCTGTCCATTGCACAATTCTGGGACCCATGTCAAAAGATGCCCCAAAGAACGTTTAGGGATAAAATTTCATCGAAATATCTCGAGTAGTTTTTGTTATTGAAAAAAAAAAAATCGTTTTTATTTGCTAACTTGAAAAAATCGTAGAGCGAAGAAAAAGTTTTTTTTCCGATTTTGCACAGAAAAAATAAGTTTATTTTTTTTCGCCATATTTTTTTCGGAATCATTTTTTTACACCCTGTATAATTTCTGAAACTAGTGACTCAGCTGTCAGATGCGCTTTGTGATATCTTACTCCAATACATCGCTGAATGTGTTGTAAGTTTGAGTAGAGACAACGTCAGCAACTATGTCGAACATCGCCGCAATTGTAATGTTTAATGTTTCGAAATCACTAAAAACTGCAGGTTCAATATAATAACCATAGATTGACGTTTTGGATCGCATCGTCATCAAATTAACCAGTTTTTCTCCCTCAACCATATCACAACCAAATTGAACGACTGCATCACCTGGAATTTATTTTAGAATTATTTTCAATGGGTTTATTATTTTACTGGTTAAAATATACCTAAAACGCTGGCGGTAAAAACCGCCAGCGGTAAATTTAATTGTACCTAAAACTTTCAAAGCTTACTGGGACTCCAAATATGACATACCTACCAAATTTCAAATCTCTAGCTCTTTCCATTCCCTTTTAAAACAGCATTACCCGTGGTATAATTTATTGCTCCCAAAAGTTCCGGGGCAAAATTAGAGCCCAAATGGGACCTTCATTCCAAATTCAGCTCCTATGAGTAAAGTAGTTACGCACTGCGCAGTCATCCAAATCGTTCAACGCTAAGTGGCAAAAGTTGATTTATTTTATTCGATTTATGGATTACGTACCTTGAAACGTAATATATCAAATTTTGGTTTATAGAAAATAATAAAAAAATGGCTTATAGAAAATAATAAACCAAAATCACCACCCTCGATAATTTATTATAATACGTTACGTAGTTTGAAAATACAATAATAAAATAGAAAATACAATAATAAAATAAAATAAAATAAAAAAAATAAAAAATAAAAAAAAAAATGACTTGTAAATGTAGAATTCCTTTGTGGTAAGGTCCAGCAACCTATTCACAATTTTTGTGGTTATCACAGCATTACCTTCTGTACTTACAATCTTCTCTATCTTCCAATATGTTTACTCTTTTAATGCCGCCACTGTTCGCCACTCACATTAAATTAGCTTTTTAATTGTCCTCACGAGGCTGGGTGCACTATGCTATCAAAAGCACAAAGTCGATTTTTTTATGACCACGGGTCCCCTAATTAGAGGGTGCAGCTCGGAAATGCCCTTTTTTGAAACGCTAATTCAAGTGGTTTTCAATACAATATCTTGAAGGTGATGGCCGCCATTGTCGATACATTTCTGAAGGCGATTTTGGAAATTTCTGTGTACACGTTCCAAAATATCAACGGAGATTTGTTCAATTTCTAGACGAATCAATATCTTTTGATCTGTTGCACGATAACCATATTTTAGGGGTGGAAACGGCGATCTTTGTGAAGAATTCTACGTACAGTGTAATCTACGTACAGTGCGATCAGGAGAGAGCTTTGGTGGCCTTAAAATCGACTGTCGAACCACCTCCACATTGTCTGGAATCCTCACAGATCGGGCTATTCCTGCAGACTTCTTTATCACAATTCCCGTTGTTCTGAAATTCTCTACCCAAAGCAAAATTGTTTTCCGAACGGGAAGAGCAACTCTGGGTGGAATTCTGAAGCGAATTTGGAATGCACGCCGTGCCGCCACAATGGAATGCCCGTAAGAGAAGTATGCTTCCACTACAACAGATTTGTATTCTTTGGACCACCTCATCCTTCTTTGATCGAGGGCTTTGAAAAAATTACAAAGAAATTAAACTTAGGGGTAAAGAAAAATTACACAAAAATGGAAAAATTAAAAATTTTGTTTTTCAAGAGAAAAAAGGTACTGGTTAAAATCTTTTCACAAAATTAGAAAATTCCATTAGTTTTGCGTCCAGGGAAACTAGTCCCGTTATCTTACGATTTTACGTTGCCATACAGGAGCATTTTAATTAATGGGCTTTTCCGAGCCGCACCCTGCGAGTGTGATACTAAACTTTAATGTTCATCACCCTCCTTTTGTCATATGAGCTGATATTTCCTAGAATGAGCTGAAATTTTCCATGTCGAGTAATCAACGCAAAAATACGGTTTTAGGTCAAATCTCGAATTTTGACCATTGGTCCGCGTTTCCAGAAAACTGCACAGAATAGTATAGGTGCTCATCAGATATTGAAAATGATATTTTCGACAGTGCTGTGACCGGCAAGAGATCCGCCCGGCAAAACAAAAAAATATTCTTCCCGGCAGTTGAAAGAACATGTTCTTACTAGACCGACATGTGACAGTGCGTCACTCTGACTCACTGTCAGCAGAAATCACTTGCCGTCACTGTCACTGCTTAGTGTAAATTCTCCTTCAACTCTCGAGCTTTAATTTTTCAGTTCTAGGACGGAGAGTTTCCTGGAATAAAATTATATTCCCTCCATCTTTTTCAATATGGGCGCTAAGTTTGGTTGCACAAGCCATCCAGATTGTTGAATGTAGGAAGATCTTACATTTCGACACCGAATAAAATAGATTATGACGAAAAATTCGTAAAAATTGTACGAAAAATCCTCTTTGGAACATTTTTTATGACAAAGCGTCCCACGATAATAATAACAACGAATGTGTATTTAAAAATTTAAAACATTCCCAAAATCCACAGTTAATCCACAAAAAAAAAAAAAAAAAAATAAANAAAATAAAAAAAAAAAAAAAAAAAAAATATTATCTCGTCCCGTAAGTTTGAATTATTCTGTCACAATTTTTATGGACATGTATTAAAAGGTATTTTTAACATTCACTTCAATATCTTTAAGCTTAAGATACACTTTAACAAGTGTTACCTTATAATGCAGCCACGAGTCGCTATAACAATGCAGCCACCGAGGGAAACAAGCCAGCTTCATTAGGTGACAGGTCTTAATCCTGTGTAAATACAGGAGGTTTGGTTATAGGAAGAGCATTCAGTTTTTTTAAACACTCTGCTACAAACCAATCTGCAAAATGCGAATTTTTACGCAGTTTCTATGGATACTGTGAGAATCAAGCTAGGGTTACCGTTTCAAGAAAGGATTATAGCTGAAGAGGGTAGGCACCGAACAAAAGGTTGTGGCATGGTAGAATTATGGAAATCAACGCCGAAATCAAATAGAATTAGGAAAGGGTGAAGTTAAAGAAGAAGGTATGAGTTACCTCCACTATGTCTAGTTGGAAGTAAAGTTAATTTCAACCCGTCCGGGAATCGAACGACAATTGCGCAAGCCCAGTGTGATACATTTGCATACTTACATTTCTCAATGTGGAATGTTAGATAGAATATCATAGAGACAATGGAACAAACTCTCATGGGGAATCTGATGATGAACAAAGTATGAACTGATAGATTGATACTTACATTTCTCAATGTGGACTGTTAGATAGAATATCATAGAGACAATGGAACTAATTCTCATGGGGAATCTCATGATGAACAAAGTTTGAACTGATAGATTGATATTTTTTTATTTAAAAATAATTTCGTTGCTCCACAGTACAACTCTTATGTAGTGTTGAGCAAAGTCAAAGTACAATAGAATAATGATTTCACCTGTTAGGTGGTACAGGCAAATACTGCCTTGCTCATTAACCCATCAGGGCCGAAATTATTTTTTTTTATCCCGATTTTGCAGAATTTTTGATATGTTGCTAAAAACATCATTTTAAAGAAGTCCTACTCTATAAAAAAAAAATCTAGCGTAGTTTCTGAGATAAAGGGTGTACCATATATATGTACCTCTCGTCAATCTTCTGGTCAAAAATTGAAATAGGGGGAAAAAATTAAGTAATAGAAAACAAATGATGTAATAACATTGTAACATTATTTATTGGTTTATTTTGACAATTATTTTGAAATAAGGTGTTTTTTGAACACAAGAATAGGGAAAAAAATTACCCTGAACACAGTAAATTGGGGGTACAGACTACAAAGTGTGTTTTTTCATGGAGTGTGATACAGTTCGAAACAGTGCACACAGCATCCCACATCACACTTAGTACACATCGTTCTCGCTTTTGTAATACAGTTTAGTCTTACACACCTTCTTCGCCTGCCATCTGGTATGAACGCAACTAGTTGGTCTGTCCTATCATATCTTGTGTCCAGGGCTCGTATATTCGTGAGCTAAACTCCTCTTTGGGGCTATGTAAGCCCCTGCACCTAAGCCTCTGGTGGGCTTTTTGTGCTTGGAGAGTAGCCCAATTCCCTAGCTAAGGTCTAAGATCCCCTGACCTTAGTCGTGCTTAGGCAGATCACGGGTTCTGGTCCGATGAATGGTGTCGAGGACCCCATTCTCGCCAGTTCATTTCCAGCAATGCCCTTGTGCCCTGGCACCCAACCAAGACAAACTCGGTTGTTCTGTGCTAGTTCTTTTAGTGCAAGCTGACATTCCCACGTTATTTTGGAGAACGTGCTATAGCTGATGTCCAGGACTAATCTGGCAACTCTTAGTTGCCGAGCATATCTTTTCTGAGTCTTATATCGAACAAGATAATGTTGAACAATGTCTCGTCGGAATTGTAATTGGGTCATAGATGCATTCACTTCCATCGCCATCTCCTGAATCCTCGTCTGCCAAAGCTCCTTCGACATCAGGGGGCTGAATGTACACAAGCGCCGCATCAATCTGTTCATCATAAAGCAAGTGTAGAGCCTCTTCTAAAGAAAGACCCCTCCTAGTAGAAAAAACTCACCATTGACAAATTACGTAATTCACGCCCACACTGCAGATATCAAATTTAAAAAACCGAAATAATCTATATAAAAACCTACTAATTAACAGAAACGAGCGAAAAAATTATTTGGATACTCAAAATAGATCAAAAACTGACTATTTTATACGAGAGAAATAGCATCACGAATAATTTTCATTTTTGTAATTTTTCGACCCCACCAACGGCGAGAGGTACATATATGGTACACCCTCTTTCAACCTTTAATAAAATCGCAACCAGAAATGATAAAAAGATGCAGTTTTTTGCAATCGATTACAAATATTGTTCTTAACAATAAATCAAAAGGATACATATAAAAATATAATTATAAATTAGAAATAATTTACTTACTCGTCACGAAATATCATTCTCTGACGCAGCAGAAAAAACACCAAATTTCAAGCTCGACTTATACCGGAACAGTATTTAGTAAACATGTCAAATAAAATCACAAACGGTAAAAAATATTGTTTTCGAATTTAATAGAAAAATCCCCACCTTTCTATCTGTCACAGCGCCTTAGATATCGAGGAAAAAGTGAGGAACAAAGTGGTGTATCATATATGTAGCTCTCGACGCTGATGTGTTAACTTATGTTTTTCATTAGAGAATTAGGGCGCGCGTTTTTTTTTTTTTTAAAAAAAAAAAAAAAAAAAAACTGCATAACACTCCGCCTGCAACAAGAAGGTTCCAAGATCGATTCTCGGACGGATACAAAATTACCCCTTCTTTTTTTTTCGAATTTTCTAATTGGTCTGGCGCCCTACCCTAATGCCGCTACTGCTCCTAAAGACATTGAATTTAATAGAAAAATCCCCACATCTCTACCTGTCACAGCGCCTTAGATATCGAGGAAAAAGTGATGAACAAATTGGTGTATCATATATGTACCTCTCGACGCTGATGGGTTAACTTATGTTTTCCATTAGAGAATTAGGGCGTGCGTGTATTTATTTTTATTTTTTATTTTTTACGTAGAACTAACGATGATTTTAACGGCACTAACCAGCACTAACGAACCTTGTTCGAATGTGCTACTCAGAAAATAAGAATTCCGACATGACCCGGCTGGCGTTAAATTGGCCGGTGCGGAGAAAATGTTAAATATCTCCGGAACGGGGAGAGCACTAACGATCATTTTTACGGCACTAACCAGCACTAACGATAGAGCTCACAAAAACATGGAAATTCCCACATGACCCGGCTAACTTAACGTACCTGCGTACGATGTACGATATTTCCGAGCTTCATAGCATTGCAAAGTAATCCAGCATGTGTAAAATATTTGAAAAAAAAAAAAAAAAAAACTGCATAACACTTCGCTTGCAACAAGAAGGTTCCGAGATCAATTCTCGGGCGTATACAAAATTACTTCTTCTTTTTTTTCGAACATTCTAAATGATCTGGCGCCCTGCACTAATGCCGCTACTGCTCCTAAGGACATTGAGTGAGTAGCTCTGGTAATAGCGACAAGTGGTAGCATTATAAGGTAAAAACTCTGCCAATGTGACACCTGGGTTTATTATTTTTCTGGCAAAAAATAATACATTTTTTGGTGGGTAACCCCCAATAAAATTTTTTTTGTGGGGTACCCCCAGAAAAATTTGACGGGGGTTATCATGATGATTCCAAATCTTTCGTGACGATTCCAAAGTTTCATTATTGAAAATAATAAACCAAAATTGTCTAAAGGCTTAGGCTTAATAGTGATATTGTAGTGAATGTTGAAAATACCTTGCAATGCTATGAAGCTCGGAAATATCGTAAATAGAATATCACAACGGGTTATACATTTATATTTACATTTTGCTGGCCATAAAAATACCCCCCCCCCTAAAAAAAGGGTGTGTAACTTGTGCTTATTATTGATATTGGGGTGGATGTTTGAAATACCTTGTAATGCTATGATGGTCACAAATAGTGTGACATAATAAAACAAAGAATACTTCATTTTTACTTTTCTTATCCTATAACAAGGATAGTATTGTCATGGACTGAAATTTTAGTGGGTCCCTAGAAAACAAGTCTCGGTTTTCAGTGTGTCTGTCTGTGAACAAGATATCTCAAGAATAGCAAGTGCTAGAGACTTAAAATTTTGTATGTATGTCACGAACGACAAAATAAGATTTTTGTGTAAATCTAATATACCGATGGCGGTTTTATGTGGATTCTTAACGGTTTTCGCATATCCTGCCTAAAATGAGAACGGTTATAGCTAGAACTTTAAACTTGGTGCCTATTTAGGTCAATATCATACAAGACATTAAAAAATACAAATTCGGTAGAAGTCAAGGCCGTACCCAATGGGAGTCCATGGGTCCAGACACCCACCCCCGATTTTTTTTTTTTTTTTATGCATGATTTACGTAATATATTATTATATGGAACTCATCATAACCACCACCAACAATAAAAACATCATACCACCACCAACAACAACAAAAACATCATACCACCACCAACAACAACAAAAACATCATACCACCACCACCAACAACAACAACAAAAACAACATCATGAGAAATAACAATGATAACAACAACATCACATCCAACAAAAACATCATCATCAACAACAACATCATACCACCACCACCAACAACAAAAACATCATACCACCACCACCACCACCAACAACAACAAAAACATCATACCACCACCACCAACAACAACAACAACAAAAACAACATCATGAGAAATAACAATGATAACAACAACAAAAACATCATCAACAACAACATCATACCACCACCACCAACAACAAAAACATCATACCACCACCACCACCACCACCAACAACAACAACAACAACAACAACAACAAAAACATCATACCACCAACAACAACAACAAAAACATCATACCACCAACAACAACAAAAACATCATACCACCACCACCACCACCACCAACAACAACAACAACAACAATAACAACATCATGAGATATAACAATGATAACAACAACATCACATCCAACAAAAACATCATCAACAACAACAATATCATCAACAATAACAAAAACAACATCACCTTCCATGATCATCATTTTCAGGTGTTTGTTCTGGCTTGGTTGTGAATCATTCGCCCTCCCCCCACCCCAAAAAAAAATCATTAGTAAGGCCCGGGGTAGAAGTGTAATATATTTTTGGCTGCTAATTGCTTTAGTATTTTTTTGTTTTTCTCATTTTTTTTTTTTCAACCCTCTCGCGCCCGTAATAGCAACGAAAGTTAGTGAGTTATCTAATTTATGTCCCCGCTTAGTATCAGCTGTAAGGGTAAAGAACCTATCAAACAATGCTCTGAAATCAACAAAAATACTAAGGGGGGACACAAGCAAAATTAGATAATTCAAAAACTTTTGGTAGCAAGTTTGCTACCACGGGCGCCAGAGGGTTAATTATGTTTAAACACGACTTGCAATTACATAAACATGTACATCTAAACCCAATCATAAAAGTTGTTGGTTTTGTCTTTGTTTTATTGATGTTGTTGTTATTGTTGATGTTCTTGTTGTTATTGTAATATTACATAAACATGTACATCTAAACCCAATAATAAAAGTTGTTGGTGTTGTCTTTGTTTTATTGATGTTGTTGTTGTTGATGTTCTTGTTGTTATTGTAGATGTTGTTTTTGTTATTACTTTTTTTTTTTAAATTATGTTTAAACACAACTTGACTTGCAATTACATAAACATGTACATCCAAACCCAATAATAAAAGTTGTTGGTGTTGTCTTTGTTTTATTGATGTTGTTGTTGTTGTTGATGTTTTTGTTGTTATTGTAGATGTTGTTTTTGTTATTACTTTTTTTTAAAAAAAAATATGTTTAAACGCACCTTGACTTGCAATTACATAAACATGTACATCTAAACCCAATAATAAAAGTTGTTGGTGTTGTCTTTGTTTTATTGATGTTGTTATTTATGATGTTGTTGATATATTTTTTTTTTTTTTTTTAAATTATGTTTAAACGCAACTTGACTTGCAATTCCATAAACATGCACATCTAAACCCAATCATGAAAATTCTAATCAAGTACATACTACAATTTGAAGTTCATTGCTTACTAATTAGGTTGTAACTACGAGTATGTGAGAGGCTATTCGAATGATATTTATTCGGATGATTAGATTATGTGATCCTGTTTCCTACAAAGTACAGGATCCCATAAACTAACAGAGGTTTTCTTAGAGCTCTTACTAATTATGTTGTAACTATGTGAGAGGCTATTCGAACAGGATCCCATAAACTAACAAAGGTTTCCCTAGAACTCTTTGCGATCTCCTCTATAAAAATGCATGTATTCTGTTACGGGTACTTTATACCCCCCCCCCCCCTGGCAATGCTACGGTTNAACCAATACATTGATTGTCTAAAGCTACCATAAATTGTCTAAAGTCTTTAAAATGTGTAATTATGTACCACATGCAAGAAATAAGTGTGTGTAAACACTGTCAAAAGACATTTGTCTGTGTGGGATGTCAGGGAGGACAAAGTTCTGGTTCAGAATAGATTTCCTAGGGTCTAGCAATTTTTTTTTTTTATTTTCAAATACAGCATTTTATTCCTGGGATTAAATTTTATTTTTGTGAAAGATAATAAGATAATAATTGATTTAGTTTATATTTTTTTTTAGTTTTTTATAAAGAAATAGCGACTTATTGTAATAAAAAAATACAATTTTTCCTTTATTTTGTTTGCGGGTCCTTTGACCCCCTCCCCTCCTTGGCAATGCACGTAATTGAATAGAACTTGGCAATCCTAGGGTTAAAATATTTATAACTTGAAATATCGCCAGGATAGAGTAACAAATGCGTGTTCACCAGATATCGATTATTGTCGAGTCCCCTAATCAAAATAGGAAATAAAATAATTAAAATAGTGAAACAAAAATATTTATAAAAAAGACAATATCGATTCTAATTGAAATTATTAGGGCGATTGTTAGATACAAGAAATTTTAAAAAAAGAGTCGGAAGAGTATGGTTCACATGACCGCGCGGTACGAAGAACCGCGCGGCAAAAGATCTCAATAGTGCATATTGTTTACATGAGCGCGAATTATATCTATACTTATAAAACGCAAAGCCCAATTGGTATACTGACTGACTGATAATCAACGTAGCTCCACGATGGCTAAACGTAGAGACTTGAAATTTGGCACAAATGTCCCTTTTAGTATGTAGGTGCGTAATAAGAAATTAAAAAAAATAAAGTTCAAGTGGGAGCAAGTTACCGCCAAAAATGACGCTATTTAGAGGGTCCTTTTGCATTTTTTTTTCTGGGCAAACTAAAAGAGATAACGAAAAATGAGCGAGAATAGACCCCCCTCCCAAATCGTATATAAGGATCCCATAAAAAATATGAACTTTCCAGTTTCTCCCCGATTTATGAACGGTTTTTACTACCAAAAAATCGGAATGAAGAAGTACCACTTCGGGATGAGCGAGAAAGCTGAAATTTGATACAAAGGTGTTCCGAAGTACAAAAGGTCGTACCTACTCTTGAATAAAATGATGAATTTTCTAACTAGGAGCGGTGCTCACTCTGGGGGTCGGTTCCATCAAAAACCCATAGTTAAGAAGTATCATTTCGGGATGGGTGAGAAAGCTGAAATTTTATACGAAGGTGTTCCGCAGTGCAAAAAGTTTTATAGGTTAGGTTAGGTTAGATAGTGGATAGTGATAAGAATGAAAGTGATAAGATGTGGTTGGTTTTAGGATGTGGTCATGTAAGTAACTTATAGTGATATAGTGGCTTTAGGACATGGTCACGGTAACACGATGATGTATAACTCGCACGGTAACCGCGCCTTGCCACGCGGTACTAGTTCTACTAGTTCGTATGTATTTGTTCATTTCTCCCGCACGCTCATCTGAATACAGACTTAATCTGATAAGGATGATATGTAGAATCACATGAGGAGCTCACCCTATAATGCTTCTTATATAACGTGTATATTGAGTGTCATAAGAGCTCATTTCGACTACTCGGGCGCTTTGGTTAGTACCATCAGTAAGACTAGACTTCATAAGTTGTACTTAGTTCAGTACCAAACTCTAAGAACTTAGTCACTTCCTATCGACCCAGCAGATAATTAATCTGCTGTGTCGATACGGAGTGACTAATTAACTCGGCAGATAATTAGTCACAAAACTCTGGATATTAATTTTTTGTGAGAAGAGAGTTAGTGGTAAGCAAATCTATCTATTCAGGCTGTTCAAAAAGTCTCTCAACGGATTTTTTTTATTTTAACGACTAAAGATAGAGACTTGAAATTTTATATGTAGTTTTAACACAAATTAATCTGTTTTCTTCGCATAATTAAAATGTCTACAGGGTATCTCAAAAGTGGGTAAACTGGCACCAACCTTCAATTTTTAAATTGAAATTCCTATTTTTTAATTCATATTTAAATTTTGCGTTAAATTCTACACAAAATCGACTCCCCACTTGATAATTTGATCAAACGGATCTCTGATCGAACCATCCTAATCATTGATTTTTCTTCGGAATAAAAGTGATAAAACCAAGAGTGTAATACATCAAATCAGGCAAGTTTTTTATGCTGAATCTCGTGGTACCATTGGTTTTTGATTTTTTACACTTTTTATGATCAAGGAGGGTAAAATTTCATTTTTGTAATTTTAACCAAAAATTAATCAGAATTCATAACTCTACTACCGGCCGAGGTACTGCTTAATTTTTTTATGTGAAATCTTAGAATACTATTAGAAACGGTGAGAGGTATTGAACAATTGATGGGAATGGACCCCCCCTCAAACTAAAGACAGAACCACAATGTAGTTATCAGAATTCATAACTCTACTACCGGCAGATGTTTTTTTGGAAAATCATAGAATACTATTAGAATCGCTAAGAGGTATTGAACAATTGATGGGAATGCCCCCCCCCCCTAAAAAAAAAGACAGAACCCCAGTGAAGTTATCAGAATCCATAACTCTACTACCGGCCGAGGCACGGCCGATGTTTCGATGGGAAATCATAGAATCTATATATATATAAAACGGTAAGAGGAATAGAACAATAGATGGGAATGGACTCCCCCCCAAACAAAAACTCTCCAACCGTTTTCGAGTTACGGCCGGATTTTTTCATAACATTTTTGGTCAAATTTTACATTTTTTGTACGTGGCAAAGCACGGGGTACAACTGCTAGTACTATACATCATAGAATACTATTAAAAACGATAAGAGATATAGAACAATTGGTGGGAATGGAACCTCGCCCCCCCCCACTCCAAAGACTAGGAGCCCAGGAAAATTATCAGAGTTCATAACATTTTTGGTCAAATTTTACATTTTTTGTACGTGGCAAAGCACGGGGTACAACTGCTAGTACTATACATCATAGAATACTATTAAAAACGATAAGAGATATAGAACAATTGGTGGGAATGGAACCTTCCCCCCCCCCCACTCCAAAGACTAGGAGCCCAGGAAAATTATCAGAGTTCATAACATTTTTGGTCAAATTTTACATTTTTTGTGCGTGGCAAAGCACGGGGCACAACTGCTAGTACTATACAGGGTGTTTCAAAAGGTTATGCTAAAAGAGAAACCACGTATAGTAGAGCTCAAATAAAGGCCACTTTGCTTAATAAACCCCTATACGGAAATGGACCCCAAGGTAACTAGGGCCAGGGGCGGATTTAAGGCTTTATCTTAAGGAGAGCGGTGCAACACTTAGGGAGGGAATACTTCAGGAGGGTATGGAATAGCCCCCAGGCACAAGGGGATCGGGGCCACCGCCCCCAGGGAAAATTTTGAATACTTAGAATCATTCTACGCTCAATTTTTGTGATTTTAAAGTAACCGCAAACAAAATAGAGGAAAAAATGATTTTTTTTATCGCTATTTCTTTATTAAAAACTAAAAAAATATAAACTAAATCAATTATTATCTTACATAAAAATAAAATTTAAGCCCAGGAATAAAAAAATGTATAACTGAAAATAAAAAAAGCCAATGTGACACCTGGGTTTATTATTTTTCTGGCAAAAAATTTGTGAGGGGTTATCGTGATGATTCCAGATCTAGGGCGTAATTAGACCCTAAATTTGACATACCTACCAAATTTGAAGTCTCTGGCTCTTAATATTCTCTTTTTAGACAGGATTAATGAAAACCGCCAGAGGTATATTTGATTGAACCCAAAAGTTTTAAAGCTAGCTGAGACCCCAAATATGACATACATAAAAATTTCAAATCTCCAGCTCTTACCATTCTCCTTTTAGACGGCGATACAGAAAACCGCTAAAAAGCCGCAAAAGTCGCCAAGGGTGTATTCGATTGCACCCAAAAGGGGCACAATTAGAGCACAGATGGGACCTATATACCAAATTTCATCCAAATCGGCCAATGCTAAGTGGCAAAAGTGTCCATCACGGCGTACGGCGAACAAACGGATTTTTTTTTATTCGATTTTTGGATTCTGCGTACCTTGAAACGTATAATATCAAATTTTGAGGGAGGGGGGGTAACTTTTTATTCCGCGTCGATTTCAAAGGTTCATTATTGAAAATAATAAANGTGCTCACTGCAGCATTGTAGGATTTTCCCAATATCAATCATTATCCAATTCCTTTGAATTTTTCTATTTTACCTACAATGCTGACACCAACTCTTAATAATCTAACTACAACCCCGTCTTCTGGTCACAATAGTACTAATTTAAGCTTGCAATCAGTTTAAGAATAAATAAAACTAGTTGAATGGCGGCTGTCTTTATAATGCAATATTAGATGACGCAGAACCAGCTGTCTTCTTAGGATGTTCCAGACTGACGCATGCTCACTCATTCGATTACTTACTATTTTCTAAAGCACAACTCCTATAAGATAAGTAAGAATGCAGCGGTCTGCGTTAAACTTTAGTTGGAGAGCCTTCTAGAGCCCTGAAGAGGAATGTAGATCACCAATATACGAATGAGTAAGTATACAGCTGTCTGCGGTAAACTTTAGGTGGAGACCCTTCTAGAGCTCTGTAGAAGAATATAGATTACCAATATACGAAGGAGTAAGTATACACTTGTCTGCGGTAACCTACGGGTGGAGAGCCTTCTAGAGCTCTGGAGAGGAATGATGCTCACGAATATACGAAGGAGTAAGTATACAGCTGTTTGCGGTAACCTTTAGGTGGAGAGCATTCTAGAGCTCTGAAGAGGAATGTAGATCACGAATATACGAAGGATTAAGTCTACAGCTGTCTGCGGTAACCCTTAGGTGGAGAGCCTTCTACAGCTCTGCAGAGGAATGTAGATCAAGTATATACTAATGAGTAATAATACAGCTGTCTGCGGTAACATTTTGGCGGAGAGCTTTCTAGAGTTCTGAAGAGGAATGATTTAGGTGGAGAGCCTTCTAGAGCTCTGAAGAAGAATATAGATCACCAATATACGAAGGAGTAAATATACACTTGTCTGCGGTAACCTACGGGTGGAGAGCCTTCTAGAGCTCTGGAGAGGAATGATGCTCACGAATATACGAATGACTAAATATACAGCTGTCTGCCGTAATCTTTTGGTGGAGAGCCTTCTAGAGTTCTGAAGAGCAACGATGCTCACGAATATACGAATGGAAAATAGAGCTGTCTGCGGTAAAATTTAGGTGGAAGGCCTTCTATAACCCGAGGTTCAGCCATTGTTGTGCCTGCCAGTTTGTGTGAAAAATGTCCCAAGAACAAGATAACTGAAGTGCTAAGCGACTTAAAATTTGGTATGACAGTTTTATGCCATGGACGGGAAACCAAACTTTTGGTTGAAATCGAATAAATCGATCGTGGTTTTGCCGCTTTTTAACGATTTACTCTGCAAAGCGTGTTTTGACATTGACAACTCGTCATCGAATTTTCGGCTCATTACAATACTTTCTAATTTATATGGTTTGACTTGACATAGTATCCCAATTTAATAATATTACTGTCTGACATTTTTAAACATCGGAAAGTCGTGCGATGTTTGCTATAGATTTTTTTTTTTTTTTTTTAGTTCAATCATCTCGGTGTAGAGTCAACATTGAAACTGGCGAGAGAAACTTTGTTCTGGCCTGGTATCACACAGTACGTAAACACAAAGTAGCGTCCTGTGAAACATGTGCTACTTTTGCTCCCAACCAACAAAAACTCCAGAAAATGACACACGTAATACTCGAAACGCCTTTTGCGATAGTTAGCATGGATGTATTTGAAGTAATCTTTAAAAATAAAAAGCGAAGGTTCTTTGTTGCAGTAGATCATTACTCCGATTTTTTTGTGCTGACAAACTAAATGACATGACCGCAAAAAGTCTTATCCTCATATGGAGACGAAACTTCAGTCGCTACGGTGTCCCCTTCTTTGTGGTATCTGACAACGGAAGTAAAGAATTTGTCAAGTTCATCGAAGGGTGAGAATTTCAACACACGACGCGTAGCCCATTTCATCAGCAAGGGAACGGTAAAGCAGAAGCAGCAGTAAAAATCGTAAAACAGCTTTGAAGAGGCGATAGGTGAAGACATGGATTTTTACAAGATGTTACTGTTATGGAGAAATACTCCGAATAAAATTAATTTTAGTCCCGCACAAAGATTTATGTGTCGTTGGTTAAGATGCTAAGTATCAAACATTAAAAAATATCAGACATTACAACAGCAGACGGACAGTGGAGAGGCGACCATTAGCAGTCGACGAGCCAGTGTGGTACAAAAACGACCCAATCGAACAAGAATGGAGAAAGCGGGAAATCAAAGAAAACAATAGATCATATAACATAGAGACAGAAAACAAAAATATTTTAAGAAGAAACGAGAGTGTGCAGCAACGACAGTGATTAACCCGAGGAAGCACAAGAGGGAGTTGATGAGAATCATATTATGAAACAAAATTCATATCAAGCCGAGAGTGTGCAGCAACGACAGTGATGAACCCGAGGAAGCATAAGAGGGAGTTGATGAGAATCATATTATGAAACGAAATTCATATCAAGCCAAGAGTGTGCAGCAACGACAGTGATGAACCCGAGGAAGCATAAGAGGGAGTTGATGAGAATCATATTATGAAACGAAATTCATATCAAGCCGAGAGTGTGCAGCAACGACAGTGATGAACCCGAGGAAGTACAAGAGGGAGTTGATGAGAATCATATTATGAAACGAAATTCATATCAAGCCGAGAGTGTGCAGCAACGACAGTGATAAACCCGAGGAAGCACAAGAGGGAGTTGATGAGAATCATATTATGAAACGAAATTCATATCAAGCCGAGAGTGTGCTGCAAGGACAATGATGAACCCGAGGGAGCACAAGAAGGAGTTCATGAGAATCATATTATGAAACGAAATTCATATCAAGCCGAGAGTATGCAGCAACGACAGTGATGAACCCCGAGGAAGTACAAGAGGGAGTTCATGAGAATCATATTATGAAACGAAATTCATATCAAGCCGAGAATGTGCAGCAACGACAATGATGAACCCAAGGGAGCACAAGAGGGAGTTCATGAGAATCATATTATGTCACAAACAGAAAAAAATGAAAACCAAAGCAACAATGATGAAACAGAAAAATATTCTCAACCCAAAAGAACAATAACAACGCCGAACAAGTTTAAAGATTTTGTTTAAATCTTTTAATAACATGTTAATTATAAGTGTTAAAAATATTAACTTTTAAATAAATAAAAACAAAACACTTACCAAAAACACTATTTATAATTATTTATAAAGAAACTAGTTTCGAATCATTCGATTCATCATCAGTCTAGTCGAGTCGAAGAATGGAAGTTGACTGACCATTGTTCATCGCGTGCTGAGTAGAGTGACGCGAAGTACCGTCATAATATTTACAGTCTATGTCTAACACTTTTTTAAATAGAATAAATAAAGATCCTTGCAAAATTTATATCGGAAAAACCAACAGAAACTTTAAAACGAGATACCATGAGCATATAAATGATGTAAATAAGAATATTGATGACCATAGTGCTTCCAAATTTGCATTACATTTAAAAAACAATATAAAACATACAAATATATAGAAATTGAAAAATAATATAAATGAACATTTAAATATAATCCGTATTTATAACAATCATAATGAAATCAATATAAATGAAGCCTATGAAATTTATAAATATAATAACAGTGAAAAATATACATTACTAAATAATCAAATTGAAATTGATAAGGCCAGTGACAATATTCTATTTAAAGATTTTGTAACGAAGTAATGGTTTTTTTTTTTTTTTTTTTTTTTTTTTTTTTATGTAAAAAGAAGGTTAGATAAGAGGATGTTGAAATATCAGCCATAAAATGTATATCGTTGTTTGGAATAGAACGTTACTGGCAAAAATCTAAAATATAAAAGTTCAGTTCTCATTCTGATTTTCCATATATTTATAAAATGTAATTTTTCTTTTTCTATAAATTAAAACAAGATGAATTGAATCTGTCCATTTTCTAAGGTCCTAAGCGTTCGGGTTGACACCAAGTCGCTCCTTTATATAATCACTGTACAAAGGATAAAAGATTGGATCTTCAAAAATCGATTTCATATTGTAGTTTGCTAATTTTATGAATACTTTTTGATAGCGGGTGATGTTGAATACATAGTTTAGGTACGCAGTGATGGTATTCTGGAACGTAAAATGAAAGGAATTATTTAATAAGCATACATTTTTGACGTATCTCGGACGAGATAGAGGTATAACCCATGAAATGACTATTTTTGAATTATTATTACTTCAAATATCTCGATAACGTTTAACGATTCATCGATTTTTGGGAAGGCTTAATTGGACGACAATAATATTTCTTACATTATTAGCTTAATCTATAATAATAAAACTCAATGTAACGATATGTGTGTGCGGGGGTATGTATCACTAATTGTTTAGCCAAAACGGCAAGGGATGAGAATGGGCACCCCCCCAAAACCAGAGGCTCAAACCCCAGAAAAAATATCAGAATTAAAAAATGTCGAACCGTTTTCGAGTTAAGGCCGATTTTTTCGATTTTTGACCGAATTTAGCCGGTCATGGTCCGATATCTTAAATTTTGTCGCGACAACATTTCAACTCAAAGCGAGAAAGATTTAGGTGGCCTTTTTAACCTTAATTTGGAACACAGGTTGCAAAAAACGGTCCAACCCTTTTCGAGTTATGGCCGTTTTTAAGATTTTTGTAAGGGAAATCATAGAATACTATTAGCTTCCGATTTTTGTAAGGGAAATCATAGAATACTATTAGCTTCCGATTTTTGAAAGGGAAATCATAGAACACTATTAGCTTCCGATTTTTGAAAGGGAAATCATAGAATACTATTAACACGGGAACGGTCATGCCTCTAAGGCGCCAAGTTATAGACCGTAGCGAAGCACGGGCGAAACAGCTAGTATATTATAAGTTACTGACGGCAACCCGAAACCCAAAATAAAGATCAATTATGTCATTTTTTATTGCTCTTGGACCATAATTTCACTATTTTGGGTCATTTTTGTAGGTTGCAAATATTCAAGCCAAAAAACCGATATTTCCGACGTATGATGTATGACGTACCACGTACGTACGGAATCCCATTTTTTTATGAAAAAATGAGCCCATATGGGTGCGTCTTTTTCAGGGGCCCCAACAGTGGGCCAAATAAGCTCCTTCAATAGACTGTCGCTTTTAAAAGAAAACGGTCACGCTTATTCGCATAATATTCAAAACAATTGATGTCTGGATCCTAAAGGGATTATTCGACTCATTATAATCACTATTTCCCAGTTTTTAGCCCAAGGTCCCAGGACCAAAAACTTCTCCCTTGGGCCAAATTCTTATAATCCAAACTACACAACCAAATATGATGAAATTTAAATCTGGTAATCATAGCAATATTTTAAATAAATACATTGGAGGCATAACATCACCAGGGGTATTGTTTGGAGGCCCCAGCAAGGTCCCAAAAATGAATAAATTTTAAAGTGCTGAGTATTTTATTGGATATTTTTCAGAATTTTAAAGAAATTTTGTTTTGGGGGCTCTGACAGGGCCCGCAAAAGTAAAAATATAAAAGTCGTCCCAATTTGAATAAATTTGGTATACTCAGTCAACCAAGTAGTAAAGTGGACCAATTTTGGTATTTTGATTATGGAGTCAAAAATGAAAAAATAAAAATGTTGCTTGATTTTGATTTAAATTGGTACTCAGGCAAAAAATATTGGAGTGGACAAATTTTCATATTTTGAAGAAATTTCGATTTTGGGCCCACAAATGTAAAAAAATGAAAGTCCTCCAATTTAGATAAAATTTGGTATATTGAGTCATCCGAGAATTATATTAGATAATTTTTAGGATTTCGTAGATTTTTTTCTTTTGGGGCCCCGGCGGGGGCCCAAATTATAAAAATATAAAATTTGTCTGATTTTGATCAAATTTGGTTTGCGCAGTCACCGAAGTATTATATTTGACAATTTTTGCTGTTTTTGAGGAATGTTGGTTTTGGGTAGCTGGTAGGTAGAGTCCATAAAATGAAATAACATAAATTTTGTCTGATATTGATAAAATTTGGTATACACAGTCACCCAAGTATTATAGGTATTTGACAATTTTTGGTATTTTGCTTTTAAATTAATACTATCACTAAAGAACAACTTCAACAGTCGAAGGCTGCCAAATCTTTTTGAAATATTACTATTACTAACGTCCACAGCTGAATGCTGCATTTTTTTAAAAAATATTAATATAACTAAAGAGGAACGTCCACAGCCGATGCAGGATCCACTCAAAAGTTTGCGGGATAATAACCCCAAATTTTAATATAATATTAGATTCTTACATCATTCTCTTGAAAATTTGTATAACTGATCTTGTCTGTCAGGATACCCTGTTCTCCTACTCCCAATATTTCAAAAGTTGGCTCTTCCTCTATTGGAAGTAAATCGGTAGTAATTTGAAGTAGGATTTCTCCTTGTCGGTTCCTTCTTTGCATTATCCGATGTGGTGCTATAAGTTCCATTTTAGCAGTATAAGTCATTGGGTAACAAAATGGTTGTCCAACGTAATACAATCGACTGACATTCTCTGAATTATCCTCTGTTAATTTTTGACTTTGAATCATGTAAGGTTTTAATGGAGTGTTCATTTGATCTAGAATAGTGCCACCACTGTAGGGTAACATTCGAAAGCGTAATCCATCTGGGGGGAAAACAAGGTAAATATATATATATATTACTTACCTAACTCAGTACTACTCCCAATACGTCCTACCCAACACACTTGGTGTTCAATTCTATTAAAATATATCGGAAAAAACTGCTTTTTACAAAAAAATATTTAAATCGGACAAAATTGTGAANTTTTTTTTTTTTTTTTTTTTTTTTTTTTTTTTTTTTTTTTTTTTTTTTTTTTGAGGGGGTGTCTATTCCCACCTTTTTTTATATATAAAAATTGTCTGTAACTTGAAAATAGTTGTAAATTTTTTCACTACAGGGTGCCAACACACTTGGCGTTCAGTTCTATTAAAATATATCGGCACTAACTGCTTTTGTCTGCAAAAATTTATTTAAGTCGGATGAAATTGTGAAAAAAAATTGAATTACTATACAAAAATCGGAAAATCGCCAATAAAAAAAGCGGCCGATATCTCGAAAACGGTCGGAGAGTTCTGAATTCTGATAATTATACAAGGGTTTAGTCTTTGGTTTGGGGGGGAGGTCTATTCCCATCATTTCTTCTATATTATCTCTTACCGTTTTCATTAGTACTCTATGATTTCTCATAACAAAATGGGAAAATGGGCAGTACGGCAGTACATCGGCCGGTTGTAGAGTTCTGAAAATTTTTCTGGGTCTCGGTCAATGTTTTTTTTTTTTTTTTTTTGATGGGGATGTCTATTTCCATCATATTTATATTTATATATATGATTTCCCATACAAAAATCGAAAAATCGGCCGTAACTTGAAAACAGTTTTAATTTTTCTGGGGTCTCAGTCCATGGTTTTTGGGGGACACCGTTTTGGCTAAACAACAAGTATTGCCTAAATTTTATTTTTACAGATCCCGGATTCGAACTTGTAACCTTTGAATGGCCAGTCACAATTTTGAAAAATATATCCAAAATTAAGGATAAAGATGTTATCTAAAACTTTCTCACTTTGAGTTGATTAGTTGTCGCGACAAATCTTAAGATATTGAACGAAATTCAGAAAATTTCTTAAAAAAAAAAATCGGCCATAACTAAAAATTGGTCGGACGCCCAAACCCTCCTCAGAAGTCACTCGGTTGACTGGTGAAAACAGCGGTAAAATCCGTTCGGTAGTTTTTGAGTATATCGCGAATAGACAGACAGTCGCGAAAAGTGACTAATATTGTTGTAGACGTTAACTAAATTTAAAAACTTTTCGCTTTCCTTCAGCTCGATCTTATTTGCCGACATGTTCATCATTCGTACGAGAACGGCATTACTCTCATCTACTTTCCCGAGGGTCCTCGCAGCCATTATTGTCTGTTATTGTGACCATTATTTCAGGTTCCACGACGAAATATATCTGATACGCGGGCGAGTCACTTAAATGTGTCCACACGATGGTTTCTGACACTGGAGGCAGGGTCACATTTTCGGTAACAAAGGTTCTTAACACACGATTAGGTTCAGTACCGCCCAGGGTCAATGGTATCTCTACATTTTCCAACACAATTACACGCCTCCCGAGATGAATGTCAATATTGTACTTTAAAATAAAGTCTAATCCAAGAATACAATTGTCAATAATGCCGGCTAACAGGAATGTATGCGAAAGGAGAACACTACCCAGACAAGTGTTTATTGTGATCTCACCATAGACTTCTGCTTCTTGGCCGGTAGCGGTTCGTAAAGTGTACTTACTGGAATTACTGGGAGCCCCATTTCCGTAAAACAGGTCTCTCCGCAGAATTGACTTAGAGGCAGAGGTATCCAAAATAATATCATAGTCACGCGTTCCCACAGTGCCATGGATAATTAAGCTGTAATTTCCTTTCTGCATAATGGATTTTATAGTCTGGTATTATAGTCTTGGGGCTCTCAGCCTGGTCCACCAACTTCCACCCCTCGAAGCTGGTTCTATTTAGTTTTCCTGGTTGGGTTCTTGCGCTCTGGGGGAACTTCTTCCAGAAGACCGGTCTCTGGGTAGCCGGCCAAAGCTCCTCTACGCCGCGCCACTGAATGGGGAACGAGTGGTTCTTCTTCGCTTGGGAAAGTTGCTCTGAAGGTGATCCTTGTCACCGCAGTTCCAACATTCGGGGGCATTTCCCTTCTTACGGAAGACCTCTGGACGTGCCCTGTTGATTTACATTGCCAGCACCGCACATCACTCTTCATACGGCGTGTTGGTCCGAGACTGTCCTCATTCTCCTCCTCTCGTATTTGCCGTAACGGCGCTCCGTGATGCCCGCTTGGCTGTCTCATAAGCTATAGCGAACGCCAGGGGGTCAGCAGTGTTATTATTTCCAGAGAGCCGTAAAGCTTGCTGCAGTTCACGATCAGCAATGGCGTTAATGAAAGCATCGGTCGCCACTTCATTTATGAACTCAAGGTTGCCATGTGTACAGGCCAAGTGAGCCAGCCACTCTACATCTGCTTGAAGCTGCTGTAGTGTTTCACCTCCATGCCGGACTCTGTTCCGTAGCTGGATACGGTATACTTTATGCATGTGTTCATCACCATAGCGTAACTCAATAGCGTTCACCAAAGTAGAGTAGTCCATCTGTTTATCAACGGGAAGAGCCAGAAGGAGTTCAGCTGCCGGAAGGAGTTCAGCTGCTAACACAAGCACAGATGCTTTTTCAGTGGATCCCCACTGGTTCACGAACCAAGCAGTTTCGAACTGCCTTTTGAATACGGCCCACGATGTTGTCCCGTCAAATACAGGAGCCTTCATTCGAACATTGGTTTGCATATTACTGGACGAAGCGGGGTAGGCTAGAGGAGAGCAGGTTAGGGGTCCATTTCTTTGTTGGTATAAGCGAGGGGAGGACGGGGGGTGTTCTTCGTCCTTTTTCTCTTTAATACTGAGTTCTTGAATTCTCACGAGCAATTAATTTCAATTCAGTCACGGCTTGATTGACTTCACTACGAAAGTTCGCGATATGGTCTTGTACTTCCCCTCGAACCTCGTCAAGACAAGTTTCCACGTTGTCAAAACGAGTTTCCATGTTGTGCTGCAACTCCATTACGTTGTGCTGAAATTCCAGTAATTCAGTGTGATTTGTTTCAATTAGTTACAACAGAGATGTATGTTGTTGATCAACTTTCTCACTTAAAGATCCAACCTTCGAACCCAGGTCTTTACTTTGGTCACTTAAACTTGTTATTTGACTTTCTACCCTCTCCTCCTGACTTTCTACCCTCTCACTCAGGTCTTTATTTTGGTTACTCAGGTCTTTACTCTGCTTAATTAAATTTGACATCTTATCTGACAAGTACTTATTCTGGTCAGACATATTGTCTGACAAAGAAGTTTGCAACTTACACAGCAACTCAGTGAGCTCCTCAATGATGACAGCCTTACCGCCTCCCGTTTCGTCCACAGAGTCCTTGTCTTCGATGTCAAATTTCATATCATCTGGGTCCGCTCCCTCTGTCTGTAAACAGTTACGTAACTGGTTCTGAAGCTCGGACTTGACCCCGGTTGTTACAAGGCTACGACGAGACAGCTAAACTTTCAGCTCCTTGATGGACAGGTCTTCTAATTTCTTCTTGATCACAATCTTCAAGAACAAGCACTTAAAATCACGTAGAAACTGTGTTTTTTTAAAAAAAAAAAATATCGAACACGGAATTAAAAAAACACGTAACACGAAACGCAGCGAACACGCAATTAAACGTAAAACTGTCCAAAAACTGTCTCTAATTAATCCCAATTCTGACACCAATTTGTGTTAGACTTAGGGTTCGAGGATTAAGTAGTCCTGGATTAAAAACGCGTTAACTAACCTTAAAAATCAAAATATATTATTAAAAAAAATAAAAAATAATAATAATAAATAAAAACGTAACACAAAAAATCGAATACTGTCACCTCGCAAACACCGTATTTAAAACACTCGAAAATACACACGAATCAATCACTCACTGAACGAACTTATCACTTAGAAAACTCTACTTATTGATCTCGCTTCCAAAATTATACTGACTGACTCCTAATCGCGACCCCTGTATTTATACATCTCTATCGTTTATCTGGAAGCTTCGTGAATAAACGATCTTTCTAGTACGTAACCCTTCCACGTTGTTCTCGAATGAATGAGAAAAAGTAAATAATACGTCATAATTATTTCATATGACCCTTCCCCCACAAGTCACATTCAAAAACAAAGAAGGAGAAATCTAAAAATAGATAGGAGAAGCGTCGAGGTCTATATATAGGTAGATAGAAAAAAAAAAAATTGTTTTTTTTAAAAGTAGAACTCAGTATTGTTTCTATCAAAAATAGATTTACCTACGACAGTGTAGTTTGTAAATTCAGTTGAATATTCCATAATAACTGCTGGATTAACATAGCCACTTGCAGGATCCATTATGGCATAGCCAGTTGAGTTTAGAAAACTGAACTTGAACACGGCTGAAACAATATAACATATACATAGGCGTAGGGAGGGGGGCAGGTGGCAGCTGCCCCCCCTTAGAAAAACCCGAGAGTATGCAGAGTACGGAAGGGGCAACTTAGATTTACACTAGATAAAATGATTTTTGGAAGCAAAAAAGTCATCAAGCACCAAAATACGATAAATGCCACATTTTGTCCCTAATCCAACAGCCCCACTGTGAACAATCAAATGTAACTGTGGCAAATTTATCGCATCGTTGAATCGAATTTGGTAAATTTGGTTGGAAAATTCAAAAAAATTAACAAATGTTACAAACGTATAGTTTGCATCTGTTTTTTTTTTTTTTTTTTTTTTTTTTTTTTTTTTTTTGACCGTCTACTTTTTCATTGTAAAACCAATATTATTTTCCTTGTAACAGTAGTTCCTTGAGTATGTCAGAATAGGTATAGCTAAAGTGTTGATGGCTTTGAAGAGGTGCTTACTGTTTAACTTTGATAGACATATTCTATGTATTCTATTAATGTATTCCTCAGTCTCTTTCGTACTTTTTTGGTCAATTGATCTAGCTTGCTGATATCCTAGTTATTTATAAAGATCTCGTTCATTCATTGACTCAATCAATCCTCCTTCTGCTACTTGAATTTCACCGGTTTGACACTTTCCTTTATCGATATTTATCACCTTGCATTTGTCAAGCCCAAACTACATACATATATCCCTGGAGAACTGTTCCACTATTCCAACTAGTTCTTTCAGTTGATCATGGGTTACCGCGTATAGTTTCAAGTCATCCATGTATAACTGGTGTGAGATGGTGTGTTTCACATGGTTGTTTAAGGTGTATCCTATTTTTGTTCTATTGAACATTTCGGAAAGCGGATTTAATTCTAGGAAAAACCACAATGGATTCAAAGAGTCTCCCTGGTTATAGATGTTTGTCGTTAGATATATGGTGGCGTTCCAGGATTGCATCATTTGGTGAAGCCATTCCATCTATATGGGGTGGACTTTGTATAGTTGCAAGACCTTAATCTAAATTAATCATTGATGGGGTACGCTGTCATAAGATTTCTGGTAATAAACGTAACAAAAAGATAGTTTTTTGGTTTTTCTTCTTGACTTCTCTGAGTATTTGGTACTGAGTCTATGATAACTTGCTCTTTACATATTTTAGCGTCCTTCCTGTTCCTCACCCATTATATTTTGGTTTTCTTCATGTTTGTTTAAGAGATGAGTAAGGCATGCTCTCATGATCTTATAGATAGTCAGCAAGCACGTGATTGGCCTATACTTCAAGGGATCTCTGGTGAACTTGCCTTTTGGTAGTAGATACGTTTTGCCTTCCATTATAAATGGCGGTATCTGGTCTGGGTTTTTAATGAATTCATTGATAAACTGAGTTAGCTTGATGTGAGTGTTAGTTATTTCTTTATACCAATAGTTGTGAATTTTATCACTGCCAGGGCTTTTCCAATTATGACTTTTCATGATTATTTCTTTTAGTACTTCTTCTGATACCGCTGGTTCGTCCACGCAGATGGGAAAAATAAACTTACCCGCCAAATGCTTATGTATAAACAATATAATATATAGCCGCGAGTCTTCACGATTCGTCCACGGAGATGGGCAAAATAAACTTACCCACCAAATGGTTATGTATAAACAATATAATATATAGCCACGAGTCTTCACGATTCGTCCACAAATAAACTTACCCACCAAATGGTTATGTATAAAAGTGTTATATTCGCTATCTAGAATATCATCAACATACGTCTGCCTTTCCACAAACCGGTTATCTGCGCCAGAAAAGACAGTAGCCATGAACACATTATCTTCATATTGCTTAAATGTTTTAACAATTGCACTCAACGTTTGATACACCAAACCAACACAGCCAAAATCTTCCTGAAATTTTGGTTCATAATCCTCAAAAATTGTCTTGAATGTTCCATACGGGTTTTTTAAAAACTCCTGGTGCGTTATTTTCGAAATCTTTACATTTGTTATTGCCATAAAATGTTGATGAAATCTGAAATGGAAACACAAAAGAACCTTAATTGATTCATTTAAAATTTCATCTTATTTATTTACAACACATGATCTGACGCGTGCCATCTGTATTAACATTTAAACATTTTTTTTATATACAAGGTGTATCTAAATTACGCCGCCAAAAAATTATGAGTGGTAGAACACACCATTTGCAGTCGAAAAGGCCATTATACCCTCTGATGGAAAAGTATCGTTTTCAAAATGGCGGCTTTTTGGTGATTTTTTCAAAATGGATGACCTTGCGGTACTTCTTCAGGAATAACTTATTTTGGCACATTATATCAAAAAAATTCTTTTGCCATGTGAGATGTACCAAAATTTGCCAGAGAAATGATATGTTACATGAAGTTATAACCAATTTTTTCCAATTCTAAACAAACAAAGTTCTGAAATTTTAGCGGACTCGCCAAATACTTTGTGAAAAACGGCCGATTCTGCACACCCGACGGCACTCTGTAGAAATAACATGCCCCTTTTTTTGCTTTCCAAAAATATGAAAATTATTTAAATAACATGCATATTGGGAAAGTTATGAATTGATTACTTAAGAAAGTCGTGGGTTGCTTTGAACTCAGTACGTAGTAAAAATTGAATAAATGAGTAGGTATCAATGCCAGCTCTTTGAGGATTTTTTACAAAAAATATTTATTATTATTCAATAATTTTATAATTGTGACATTATTTTTATTTAATTTTCCTATGAAGTAAAATTTAATAAAAATAAATGGTACGGAAAACCGTACTAGACTTTCTCTTCCTTAATCATTCCATCAGACTACCACCGAATGCAGATGTTGTTCTTCTAAAGTTTTAAGTTTTTTAGTTATATTATTGTTATATTTCTATTTTCTGTTGACCATTATTTTAAAAACATTTTGCAGCCTTCGGCTGCGGACTCCGTTCTTTAGTGATAGTATTATTTTAAAAAGATTTTGCAGCCTTCGTCTGCGGACTTTGCTCTATAGTAACAGTATTATTTTGAAAGATTTTGCAGCCTTCTGCTGCGGAGTTTGCTCTTTATTGAAAGTATTATTTTGGAGGATTTTGGAGCCTTCGGCTGTGGTATTTGCTCTTTAGTGACAGTATTATTTTCAAAGATTTTGCAGCCTCCGGCAGCGAACTTTGTTCTTTAGTGACAGTATTATTTTGAACAATTTTGCAGCCTTCGCCTGCGGACTTTGCTCTTTAGTGACAGTATTATTTTGAAAGATTTTGTAGCCTTCGGATGTGGACTTTGCTCTTTAGTGATAGTATTATTTTAAAAAGATTTTGCATCCTTCGGCGGCGGACTTTGCTCTTTAGTGACAGTATTATTTTGAAAGATTTGGCAGCCTTCGGCTGCGGACTTTGCACTTTACTAACAGCATTATTTTGAAAGATTTTGTAGCCTTCGGCTGTAGAATTTGCTCTTTAGTGATAGTATTATTTTAAAAAGATCTATAGTGATAGTATTATTCTAGCAGCCTTCGGCTGTAGACATCGCTCTTTAGTGACAGTATTAGTTTATCAACGTCAGCAGTCTACGGCTCTTTAGAGATAATATATTTTTTTTTTTAATAATAATTCCATGTGTCCCAACTAATGATTTTATTTTATTTTGAGAATTATAAAAAGCAGCGGCTGAGTAGCCTGAAGCCAAAGTTTCTACAAAATTCCAAAAATTGTCAATTAGGTACATACTTGGGTGATAGTGCATACCAATTACCAAATTTTATCAAAATCAGGAAAAATTTATGTTTTATCATATTTGGGGCCCTGTCTGGACCCCAAATGCAAAAAATCTACAATACACCAAAAATTGTCAAATATAATACTTTGGTGTCTGTGCATCATACCAAATTTTTATCAAAATCGGACGAATAGTATGTTTTGTTCATTTGTGGGCCACTAGCCCCCGAAACCAAATTTACTACAAAATACCAAAAGATGTCAATAATAGTACTTGGGCAACGACGTATACCAAATTTTATGGAAATCAGACAAAATTTATGTTCCGTTTTATGTTCGGTGCCCCTGTCAAAAGTGCACCCACATGGGTCCATTTTTTTTTAATAAATAAACTAATGCCTTATTTACCTACTCATTTTAAATTTCATCAAAATTGGTTGTGTGGTTTGGATTTTAGAAATTTCGTCCAATTGCGGCGTTCTTGGTCGTAAACCGTGGTGGGGGGGGGGCTCTGGCTAAATGCTACAAAACAGTGACTATAATGAGTCGAATAATCTCTTTAGGCTCCAGACATCAACTGTTTTGAATTTTAAGTTTTTAAAATGGACCGTTTTCTTTTAAAAGCCTTATGGTCCCCACCGACGGGGCCTCTGAGAAAGACGCACCCAAATGGGCCCATTATTATTATTATTATTATTTTCATAAAAAAATTGCCATAGTTTCCCATTTTAAATTTCATCAAAATTTGTTATGTGGTTTTTATTTTAGAGATTTGGTCCAATTACAACGTTCTTTGTCCTAAAACGATGGGGGGGAACTCCAAATAAAAGTTTAAAAACAGTGGTTAAATAAAATTTCCAATAATTTGAATGATCCCTGTCGGCTGTGGACATTATTATTTTTTTTTTTTTAAAAAANTTTTTCAAAAAAACATGTGAAATCTGTTTTATTTTGAAAGGGATTTCCATTTTAAGGACCATTTTGGCACCCCTGACAGGGATACACCCTCGTGAGACCATGTATTTTAGAAAAAATGATTCCATAATTTCTGATTTTAAAATTCATTAAAATTGGTTCTGTGGTTTGGATTTTAGAGACTCGGACCCAAAAAACATGCTCGGGGGCCAGGACCGCCCCTGGGAGTGATATCGAGAAAAAGAAAAATATATGTCGGGCTTTTTGCCCAAAGATGACCTGTACCAAATTTCATCAAAATCGGACTAGCGGTTTGGCTCCAGCGCTCTGCACACGATTCTGTACGTACGCCCCACGTCCCACGTGGAACGTTGGAAATATCGGTTTTTTGGACCCCATGGCTCCAAATATTTCTAAACAAAAGAAATAGTGAAAATATGGCCCAAAAGCAATAGGAAATTATATAATTGATCTTTATTTTGAGTTTTGGGTTCACGTCAGACGATCAAAATTTTCTGCACGAATACTATACTTTATCTTCTATAGGAAGAGAAAGTAAAAACATGTAGGTACCCATAATAATAATAATTGTAATAAATAGAATTTATTAATAAAAGGCACATTGTATTTCTTCAGTGACACAATAAAGAATGATGTTCATAGAAAGGGGGCCATCAATTTGGCGGAGATAGAACAACATGAGAAATACAATGATCGACGATGGTGGCGAGGTTTCATTCATCGACCCATCCAATGATGGAACGGTTATGGTTATGTATGTATGTAAAATCTCTGGTTTGGGAACCTCCTGTAAACACTGGACACTGTTGGCAGAGGAAATTATTGCGACCATATACTCGTAAAAGGTAGGCGAGAGGTGTTCTGGAACATCATAAAAAGATGTAATCTGTGCATCGAGAACGGGCGTCAAATAAATAAGTGCTGCATGGATGGTAATAAATAGGTAAGCACAAGCTAAAAAAAAAGTGCAACAACGTAAATTTCAATTTATCAATAAAATAGGAACTAAAAAGTCTTTTAATAAGATATAAATTTAGATTTATTTCTTATTAAAGTCTTCAAATTCTTTAAAATAATAATGACAAAAAAGATAGGTTAGCTAACTGAATTTTTGTCAGGTTGCTAGGTAGATAATAGGTACTTCTTTGCATTTAGTTTTGAATAATAAAATAATCTTCTCTGTAGATTCTTGGACCCATGTCTAAAGATGCACCAAGAAACGTTTAGAGAACAAATTTCATCGAAATAGCTCGAGTAGTTTTTGTAATTAAAAAAAAAAAAAAAATCGTTTTTATTTGCTAGCTTCCAAAAATCGTAGAGCGAAGAAAATTTTTTTCCCGATTTTCCACAGATTAAATAAGTTTATTTTTTGGGCATCATATTTTTACACCCTGTATAATTTCTGAAACGACTGGCTCAGGTGTCAGATGCGCTTTGTGATATCTTACTCCAATACATCGCTGAATGTGTTGTAAGTTTGAGTGGAGACAATGTCAGCAACTATGTCGTACATCGCCGCAATTGTACCGTTCAATGTTTCGAAATCATCTAAAACTGCAGGTTCAATATGATAACCATAGATTGTGGATTGGAATCGAGGCGTCTTCAAATTAACCAGTTTTCTTCCCGCAGACATTTCACAACCAAATTGATAGACTGCATCACCTGGAATTTATTATAGAATTATTTTCAATATTAGAATTCACCACGAAAAAAGAAAACTCTGCCAATGTGACAAATGGGTTTCTTATTTTACTGCCTAAAAAAGACTCCCCCCCTCAAATTCTGGGACGTAATTAGACCCTAAATATGACACACATACCAAATTTCAAGTCTCTGTCTCATGCAATTCATATTTACACAGGATGGAATAAAACCCCTAAAAATCGGTAAAAACCGTCAACGGTATATTTTATTGCACTCAAAACTTACAAAGCTTACTGGGACGCCAAATATGACATACCTACCAAATTTCAAATCTCTAGCTCTTTCCAATCTCTTTCAAAACAGCATTACTGAAAACCGCTAATGAGCGGCAANAATTTCAAGTCTCTGTCTCATGCAATTCATATTTACACAGGATGGAATAAAACCCCTAAAAATCGGTAAAAACCGTCAACGGTATATTTTATTGCACTCAAAACTTACAAAGCTTACTGGGACGCCAAATATGACATACCTACCAAATTTCAAATCTCTAGCTCTTTCCTATCTCTTTCAAAACAGCATTACTGAAAACCGCTAAAGAGCGGCAAAAACCGCCAGCGGTATAATTTATTGCACCCAAAAGTTTCCGGGCACAATTAGAGCCCAGATAGGACCTATATTCAAAATTCTGCTCATATGAGTAAAATAATGCTCTGCGCAGTCATCCAAATCGTTCAACGCAAAGTGGCAAAAGTGCCCATCACGGCGGATAAACGGATTTTTTTTATCCGATTTATGGATCCTACGTACCTTGAAACGTAAAATATCAAATTTTCGAAAATTTAATATTATACATTATATAGGTTGAAGATACAATAATAAAATACAAAAATTCGGTACATTAGACGACCTGTAAATGTAGAATTCCTTTGTGGTAAGGTCCAGCAACCTATTTACAATTTTTGTGGTTATCACAGCATTACCTTCTGTACTTATAATCTTCTCTATCTTCCAATATGTTTACTCTTTTAATGCCGCCACTGTTCGCTACTCACATTAAATTAGCTTCTCAATCGTCCTCACGAGGCTGGGTGCACTATGCCATCATAAGCGCATAGTCGAAAATTTTATGACCACGGTCCCCTAAGTACAGGGTGCAGCTCGGAAATGCCCTTTTTCGAAACGTTAATAAAAACGAAAGTATTATAGATAATGAAAAAATATTTTTTCAATTGAAAGACAAAGGTCGGAATTTTATTATCAAATGGTTTTGAATACAATATCTTGAAGGTGATGGCCGCCATTGTCGATACATTGCTGAAGACGATTTTGAAAATTTCTGTGTACACGTTCCAACATTTCAATGGAGATTTGTTCAATTTCTTGACGAATGAATATGTTTTGATCTGTTGCACGATAACCATATTTTAGGTGTGGAAACGGCGAACTTTGTGAAGAATTCTACGTACAGTGCGATCAGAAAATTCAAGTGCGATTGCATGTTTACGGGCAGAGAGCTTTGGTGACCTCAAAATCGACTGTTGAACCACCTCCACATTGTCTGAGACCTCACAGTTCGAGCTTGTCCTGCAGACTTCTTTATCACACTTCCCATTATTCTAAAATACTCCACTCAAAGCAAAAATGTTTTCCGATCGGGAAGAGCACCTCTGGGCGGAATTCTGAAGCGAATTTGTAATGAACTCTGTGCCGCCACAATTATATGCCCGTAAGAGAAGTATGCTTCCACTACAAGAGATTTGTGTTCTTTGGACAACCTCATCCTTCTTTGATCGAGGGCTTTGAAAAAATTACAAAGAAATTAAACTTAGAGGTAAAGAAAAATTCCACAAAAATGGAAAAATTAAAAATTGTGTTCTCCAAGAGAAAAAAGCTACTGGTTAAAATCTTTTCACAAAATCAGAAAATTCCATTAGTTTTGCGTCCAGGGAAACTAGTTCCATTATTTTTGCGTCCAGGGAAACCTACAATTTTTCGTTGCGATACAGGAGCATTTTCAAAAAGAACATTTCCGAGTCGCACCCTGTACAATGCAAGTGTGATACTCAACAGATTAAGAGTAATGCGCATCACATTATTTTAGTCATATGAGCTGAAATTTCCTAGAATGAGCTGAAATTTTCCATCTCGAGTATTCAATGCCAAAAATCATTTTAGGTCATATCTCGAATTTCAGCCATTGGTCCTTGTTTCCAGAAAACCTCACGGAATTGTATACTCATCAGTTATTCAAAATAATACTTTCGAATTTAGGAGCATTCGCAGCAAGAAGAAACTGCGACAGTGCTGTGACCGGCAAGTGATCCGTCCGTCAAAACTAAAAATATTCTTCTCAGCAGTTGAAAGAACATGTTCTTACTAGACTGACACGTGACAGTGCATCACTCTGGCTCACTGTCAGCAGGAATCACTTGCCGTCGCTGTCACTGCTTAGTGTAAATTCTCCTTCATTTCTCGAGCTTCCATTTTTCAGTTCTAGGTCGGATAGTTTCCTGGAAGAAGTTTATTTTCCCTCCATATTATTCAATATGGACGCCAAGTTTTGGTTACACAAGCCAACCAGATTGTTGAANTCAATGTGGACTGTTAGATAGAATATCATAGAGACAATGGAACTAACTCTCATGGGGAATCTCATGATGAACAAAGTATGAACTGATAGATTTTTTTTTTTTAAGTAACAATTTTCTTCTTCTATAATATACCTCTTGTGAGTTGTTTAGTAGTCAGAATGCGAGACAGTATTAATTTTACCAGGCAGTACCTAGTACGGGAAATTATTGTCATATTGTTTAATTAGTGATCTAGGGCACACTTGTACATTTTCTTTTAGGTGCATATATGATTTCTAGAATGTTAAACTGGCACGTATGAAACATTTCACAAAAAACAAACTAAAATACTCTGCATTACACTCGTCTGGCAACAAGAGGGTTCGATTCTTGGGCGGGCCATTTTTTTTTTTTTATTTTTTTTTCGAATTT
>JAAEEI010039778.1:356949-370194 GCA_012654025.1 Pachypsylla venusta
TTAACCTTATTTAAAAAAAAAAAAAAAAAAAAAAATCATTTTTTTCTTTATTTTGTTACCCCCTTGGCAATGCACGTAATTGAATAGAGCTTGGCAATCCTAGGGTCAATCGAATTTTTTTTCGACCCTTAATTGAACCCAAATAATATTTCCTACAATATTAGTTTTATTAATTTTTTTAAAATCTTTGCCGTTTTCGGGATATAGAAAAACTCAAAAAAAATGAGTTTAGAATTCAGTATGGCCGTCGATGAATTCAAAATGCGGTGGGTTCAGCAGCATTTCGGCATCGGAACTTTTCATAACAGTTTTAGCAAAATTTAATACTTAATCACCGATTTTTTTTTTTTCTTCTCAAAAACTCTTCCAATATGTCACATGAGTTTATTGATTTACTGGCCAACCAATGTTTACTGGCTCAATATAAAATACCCCACCACAAAAATTTGACATTTTCCGGTATACTCAGAATTCAAAAATTGAAGAAAAAAATCTGTTCTTCCGCCCACTCCGTACACTGTACACCGAATATCGTCTGCCCTTATGGGCACTTTTCTACCGACCTGGTAAATTCAATTCTGCCAAAAATTTTGGGGCACAATTAGACCCCAAAGGAAACCTTCATACAATTTTTTATCAAAATCGATCAAATCTTAGTGGCAAGCCCATCATGGCGGACATACGTTTTCTACTTTCTCTTCCCATAGGAGATTTTGGCCTGAAAATCGTTTGACGACAACCCGAAACCCAAAATAAAGATCAAATATATCATTTCTTATTGCTCTTGGACCATAATTTCACTATTTTGGGTCATTTTTGAAGCTTGGAAATATCCAAGCCAAAAAACCGATATTTCAACGTATGATGTACCACGTTCAACGTACCACGTACGTACGAAATCGTGGGGAGAGCTCTGGAATCTAAACCACATGGGCCCATTTTTTTGTTTGTTTAAAAATGGACCCACGTGGTTGCGTCTTTTTTCACGGGCCCCGAAAGTGGGCCAATAAGCTCGCTCCTTCAATATACAGTCGCTTTTAAAAGAAATCGATCATGTTTATTCACATAAAATTCAAAACAATTAATTTTTGGATTATTCGACTCATTATAATCACTATTTCCCAGCTTTTAGCTCCCCTCCCTCAAGGTCCCAGGATCAAACTCTTCACCTTTGGGCCAAATCCTTATAATCCAAACTACACAACTAAATACATTGGAGGCATAACTTCACCAGGGGTCACGTTTAGAGTCCCCCAGCAAGGCCCCAGATACGAATAAATTTGAAAGTCCTCCAATTTTAATGAAATTTGGTCATCTGAGTATTTTATTGGATAATTTTTAGTATTTTGTAAATTCTTTGTTTTTGGGGCCACGGCAGGGACCCAAATTAGAAAAATATAAAATTTGTCTGATTTTGATCAAAACTGGTTTGCGCAGTCACCCGAGTATTACCTATTTTGGTAGACAATTTTCGGTATTTGGTAGGAATTTTGGTTTTGTGAACTGGTAGGGTCCCAAAAATGAGAAAAAAAAAATTGTCTGATTTTGATATAATTTAGTATGCACAATCACCCAAGTATTATCTTTGATAATTTTTGGTATTTTGGTTTTGGGGCGGCACCAGTGGCCCAAAAATAGAAAAACATGAAATTTGTCGTATTTTGATAATTTTTAGTGTTTTGTAGATATTTTGCTTTTAAATTAATACTATCACTAAAGAAGAACTTCAACAGTCGAAGGCTGCCAAATCTTTTCATAATATTACTATCACTAAAGAGCAACGTCCTCAGCCGATGCGGGATCCACTCAAAAGTTTGCGAGATAAGAACCCCAAATTTTAACATAACATTAGTTTCTTACATTACGCTCTTGTAAATTTGTATAACTGATCTTGTCTGTCAGGATACCCTGTGCTCCTACTCCGAATATTTCATAAGTTGCGTTTTCCTGTGTTGCAAGTAAATCGGTAGTAATTTGAAGTACGATTCCTCCTTGTCGGTTCCTTCTTTGCATGACCCGAATTGGTGTTATAAGTTCCATTTTGGCAGTATAAAGCATTGGGAAACAAAATGGCTGTCCAACGTAATACAACAAATTGAAATTCTCAGAATTATCCTCTGTTAATTTTTGACATTGAATCATGTAAGGTTTTAATGGAATGTTCACTTGATCTGGACGAGTGCCACCATTGTGGGGTAACATTCGAAAGCGTAATCNTATATATATATTACTTACCTAACAAAGTACTACTCTCAACCCGTCCTAACCAACACACTTGGTGCTCAATTCTATTAAAATATATCAGAACTAACTGCTTTTTACAAAAAAAATATTTAAATCGGATAAAATTGTGAAAAAAAAATTAATTTTCATACAAAAATCGGCCCTATCGAGAAAACGGTTGGAGGGTTCTGAATTCTGATAATTTTAGACGGGTCCCATTCTTTGGTTTCGGATGAGGGGTCCATTCCCATCAATTTTTCTCATAACAAAATCGGAAAATGGGCGGTACTTCGACCAGTTGTAGTGTTCTGAATTTTGATAATTTTACTTGAGAGGCTGTCTATTCCCACCTTTTTTTTATAAATAAAAATCGGCTGTTACTTGAAAATAGTTTTTTTTTTTTTTTTTTTTTTTTTTTTTTTNTTTTTTTTTTTTTTGTTGAATTGGGATACTATGTCAAGTAAATCCATAATGAGGTAAAGAAAATACTATATGTTCACTTGACTATAAATATAGACTATAAATCAGGTGAAGATATAGTATTTTCTTTACCTCATTATTGAAAATAGTTGTAAATTTTTTCACTACAGGGTGCGGCAATTAGTTCTCCCACTTTTCAAAAAATCGTGAGAGGGGAAGTAATAGCGAGAGGAGTTTATGATATTCAAAAAGAAATAAATCTAGTTTTTTTTGTTGCAATAGATTGGTCGCGCGTGCATCGCAGGTTCCTCGATAAGCTGTTTTGAAAAAAAAAGTGAATCCATTATAGCCACTCAGGGGGCGTTCCGAAAAATCTATGGTTTACACTTCACAGATCCAATTTCTTATCGAAAACCAATTTTGAGGTGGGTTCACAACTTTAGGACCACATCATCAGCTTTAGGCTGTATGGGGCTACGGCCCATGTTCCCCGGTCACATGATCTCCTTACAGCATGACATTTCGTGGGTCCCTCGCTCTCCGGATTTAGGTCGCTGTGACTTCTTCCTGTGGGGTTACCACAAGGCTCAAGTCTTCAAACATCATCGCCCTGAGACCTGAAAAGTTAAGGCAGGCAATTCTGGAAGAAATCATTCAAATTGAGGCTGGTATGCTGACGAGAGTCATGGAAAGCTTACGTGAAAGACTGTAAATGTGCATCACTCGACAAGGCCGTCATTATTTACAAAACAGATAAAAAAAAAAATAGAATACCTACACAAGCTTTCAGAATATTACAATATAATTTTTCAAACATCTCATTCCGTTTTTATTTACCAAATGTGGGAGAACTAATTGCCGCAATATTTTTTCAGGGGTCTCAGTCTATGGTTTTTTGGGGTACTCCGTTTTAGCTAAACAACAAGAATTGCCTACATTTTATTTCGGCCGATCCCGGATTCGAACATATTTTTCAAAAATTCAGAATTTTGAAAATATGTCCAAAATGAAGGATAAAGATGTCACCAAAAACTTTCTCGCTTTGAGTTGATTAGTTGTCGCGACAATTCTTAAGATATTGACCAGAATTCAAAAAATTTCGTGAAAAAAAAATCGGCCGGAAATTGGTCATAACTAAAAATTGGCCAGACACACAAACCCTCCTCGGAAGTCATTCGGTAGTCTGGTGAGAGCAGTGTAAAATCCTTTTGGTAGTTTTTGAGTTTATCGTGAACAGACAGACAAACAGTCGCGAAAAGTACGTTAATTTATAATATTCTTGTAGATTTAGGGTTCGAGGATTAAGTAGTCGTTGATTGAAAACGCGTTAACTAACTTTAAAAATAAAATAAAAACTTAAAAATTTTTGGGCGGAGCGAAGCGTAGCCTTATACTCCCTACAAACTGCAAACATTTGTTACCCTACTCCTCCGAAACTACTCAACCGATTTTTACCAAATTTTTTTCTTCATATTCAGCATATATCCAAGGGTGCATATATCTATTTTTAGAACGATATCTTTAACCGTTTCCGATTTTTTGGCCGATTTTTTACCAAATTCAGAGAGTCATGATCCGATATCTTAAATTTTGTCTCAGCATATCAACTCATAACGAAAAAGTTTTAGGTGGCTTCTCAAGACTTAATTTAGGACATAATTTACTAAATTTTAACAAACCATTCCAGAGTTACAATTTCGAATCCGGGATCGGCCAAAATAAAATTTAGGAAATACTAATAGTTTAGCCAAAACGGTAAGAGATATCGAATATATATATATATATATTGGGCGGAGCGAAGCTTAGATAATGGAGCAATATGCTAAAGTTTATGTGGTGCCCGAAAATTCGACATAAAATGGATGGCTCCGCCCGTTTTTGTCCACGGACACACCTAGTTATTAAAGATAGAAATCACAATAAAAAAAACGTAACACAAAAATTCGTATTCTGTAACCTCGCAAATACTGTATTTAAAACACTCGAAAATACTACGTAATTCGCATACGAATTAGTCCCTCACTGAACGAACTAAGACTCACTCCGCTGCCAAAACTAGACTGACTCGGTTTCTACTCACGACCCCTCTATTTAAATTTTCAAACATTCTGCAAGCTTCCAGTACATAAATCTTCTGCTTTGTTCTCGAAAAAACGCAGTAAGCAAACTTTGCGTTCTAAAAATATTCTTCGTTGTTTACGTAAAGAAAACGTTCTCGAAGTAAACAAAAATAATTCTTTGTGAACATGTCTATATACAGGATGTTTATACAATATTCTATATACAGGATGTGTATACCATATTCTATATTCAGGATGTTTCCATTAGAATCACAATACAGGGTGCGGCAATTAGTTCTCCCATATTTGAAGGAGCTGGTAAATAAAAACGAAAGTTGTGAACCCACCTCAAAATTGTTTTTCGATCAGGAACTGGATCTGTGAAGTGCAAACCATAACTTGGGTGGAACGCCCTCTTAGTGGGTACAATGGATTCAATTTTTTTTTTAAAAAAAAAAGCCTGACAACGAACGTAAGATGATCGCGCGATAAAACTATTGCGACACCCAAAAACTAGATGTCATTTCTTGATGAATATCATAAACCCCACGCTCTTCCCACTACAACTTGCCCTCCCACCATTTTTTGTGAGAGAACTAATTGTCGCACCATGTATTAGAGGTCATTTCAATATGTATAGATAGGTATTCATTTCAATATGTATAGATAGGTAGATAGATTTACAAAGCTCACAATTGAGGTTTTCTCAATCATTTAAAAAATTGGACCTGGAGTTTTAGATACCTATACTCCCCCCCTCATTTTTTTTGCTAAATGTAGACCTAAATATTGGTTGATTTAAAAATAGATTTACCTACGAAAGGGTAGTCTGTAAAATCAGTCTGATAATCCATAATAATTGTTGGATTAACATAGCCACTTGCAGGATCCATTATGGCATAGCCAGTTGAGTTTAGAATACTGAACTTGAACACGGCTGAAACAATATAATATATAGCCAGTTGAATTTAGAATACTGAACTTTGAACACGGCTGAAACAATATAATATATAGCCAGTTAAGTTTAGAATACTGAACTTGAAAACGGCTGAAATAATGTAGTATATATCCAGTTGAGTTTAGAATACTGAACTTGAACACGGCTGAAACAATATAATATATAGGCAGTTGAGATTAGAATACTGAACTTGAACACGGCTGAAACAATATAATATATAGCCAGTTGAGATTAGAATACTGAACTTGAACACGGCTGTAACAATATAATATATAGCCAGTTGAGTTTAGAATACTGAACTTGAACACGGCTGAAACAATATAATATATAGCCAGTTGAGTTTAGAATACTGAACTTGAACACGGCTGTAACAATATAATATATAGCCAGTTGAGTTTAGAATACTGAACTTGAACACTTATCAATTCATCCACAAAGATCGGCAAAATAAACTTACCCACCAAATAGTTATGTATAAAAGCGTTATTTAAGCCATCTATAATATCATCAAAATGCATCTGCCTCTCCACAAACTGGTTATCTGCGCCAGCATAGACAGTAGCCATGAACACATTTCCTTCATATTGATTATATGTTTGAACAATGGCAGTCAACGTTTGATACACCAAACCAACACACCCAACACCTTCTTCAAATTTGGGTTCATAAGACTCGAAAATATTCTTCAATACAGCTGCCGGGTTATTCTTATACTCTAGGTGCATAAATCCGGATTGCTTTTTATTTGTTTTAATCACTAAATGTCGATGAAATCTAAAATGGGAACACAAGAGAACCAAAATAATCATGAAAACATTCGAGAATCAAGAAAAACATGGAAACATTAAAGATCCAAAGTAAACATGGAAACCCTAGAGAATCCAAGTAAAAATTGAAATACTAGAAAACCAATGTAAATTCGAAACAAAGATAACATGGAAGAGAACCTAATTAAACATGGAAACACTAGAAAATCAAAGTAAAAACTCTGTCAATGTGACATTTGGGTTCATTATTTTTCTGGCAAAAAAATAATAAACCTTTTTTGCCGCCCCCCCAATTTTTTTGGGGAGGCGAAAATTGAGGGGGGGTTCTCGTGCTGATTCCAAATCTGGGGCGTAATTATACCCTAAATTTGAAGTCTCCTCTTACTACGCAACATAATCGCCCACCCTAAATTCCCAATTTTGAGCAAAGCAAGACAAGTGAAAAGTACAAGACCAAAGAACAAATGATCAAGTGCTTATAAAAAATAACAAAAAAGAAAACTACAAAAATGTAGGTAAACTACAATAAGAAAAACTCAACGGAGTGAAAAGTATAGCGATGTTTTCTCTTAAAAAAAAATANAAAAAAAAAAAAAAAAAAAAAAAAAAAAAAAAAAAAAAATTAATAACAATAATAATACTAGAGGGAGAAAAAAGATGTATCTTCAATTATTTGAGGATACAGCGGATTCCTGAGGCAACGGAACCAACTTATTCAAAGGACGGGTTAGAACCCCACTAGAAGTACGCACATGAGCGACGCGGACTGTGTTATCATCACCACGAATTAACTGTTCGATTCTCCCAATGGGCAGCGGAGCGGGGTACTTTGGTTATTTGTCGATTGAACAAAAACAACATCATTAATATTCAATTCTTTGGACGGAAGATTCCATTTTGAACGAGAAGTGAGAGTTTGTAGGTACTCATTTGACCATCTCCTCCAAAAGGATTGCAGTGCCTGACGCACTAGCTGCCAGCGTGTGAGTCTATTCATACGTTGTTCGAGAATATCATGTTCAGGCACCGCAAGCATTGAGGAGCCCACAAGGAAGTGCCCTGGAGTCAAATAATCGTTGTCATCATGAGGATCGGAACTGGGTAACCCACTTGAGTTCCAAACCGCCTCTATCCGACAACACAACGTAGAAAACTCTTCAAAAGTCAAAGATCGCTCGCCGATGACTCGTGTGAGGTGATGCTTCACACTTTTTACAGCGCGTTCTACTAACCCAGAAAAATTAGGGGCGTTAGTTGGATTGAAGAACCACTGAATATTCCTTTGATTAAGATGATAGTCAATAGCGGAGTGAGACTGTCGAAGATTAAAATACACCTCTTTAAGGTGTCGAGCGGCGCCCACAAAATTAGAGCCACAGTCACTATAAATTTTTGAAGGCAAACCTCGACACGCTACAAAACGATCGAGAGCCGCCAAAAAAGCGGCGGTGGTAAGATCAGATACAATTTCGTGGTGTACGGCCTTTGTAGACATACAAATGAAAATAGCTAAATAGCCTTTGCATAGTTTAGCGTTTCTGCGAGTACTTTCCTTTAGTAGAAAGAAACCAGCATAATCTACGAAGACATTATAGAAAGTTCGAATCTGTTCAAAACGAACAGGCGGTAGACTACTCATAAAAGGTGTAATACTTGTAGCCCTGAGTTTGTAATAAGACAAACATTTAAATATACAAAATCTGACCAAACTACGAAGTGATAAGATCCAATATTTTCTCTGTATGAGAGATCGTACAAGAAGCGGGCCTCCATTTAATGAATAGAAATGATAGTAAGTACAAATTAACTGTGACAAACGATAATTTTTAGGCAATAAAAGAGGGTGTTTGGTGTCATAGTCAAGATTGGAATTCTTGAGACGACCGCCCACCCTGACAAGACCATCTCCATCAACAAATGGAGCTAACCTTCTCAGCGGATATTTAAATTCAGGATCGTCCATTTTCTTCAAAAAATCAAGAAAAGCATCCTGCTGAACAACACGCACACATAGGTTATGTCCAGCACGGATCTCTCCCAATGACAAAGGCCCAACATTTCTGAGCGACTTTGCACAGCGGCAATTATTAATAATTAATTATTAATAAAGAAAAAGATGAATATTTTTCTGTTAATTCCAAAATTGAGTTTTTTACGTTGTCAGTCACTAGCAAAACCTTAACTTCAGGTAGATTACCAGGTAGAACGGACAAATCATAAGCGGAAACGTCTAAGTTTGGTTCAGAAAGAAATGGAGGTCCGTTCCACCAAATGACCGATTTCACCAATTCGGAAGGAAACAGACCCCGAGAAGCGACATCAGCAGGGTTGTTTTGAGTGGCTACGTGTTTCCAGTAGTCAGGTGAGGTTTTTTCCAACAACTCCACAACTCTATTTGCGACAAAGGTTTTAAGAGTGTGGGGAGGTAATCGAATCCAATTTAATACAATAGTAGAATCACTGTAAAGACAGATCTTCCCAATGGTCAATCCAAAAAGTTGACCCTTAATAGAATCAAAAAGACGTGCCAATAGCAATGCGCCACACAACTCCAGTCGAGGAATACTGAGCGATTTAAGTGGGGCCACCTTGCTTTTAGCCTTCAACAATGAGATGCGGACATCAGAAGTCTCCGGACAAGAGCAGCGTAAGTACAATACGGCAGCATAACCTTTCTCTGAAGCATCACAAAATCCATGAAGTGAAAATTCAAATTGNGACTATGAACTACCGGAACCCGGCCCATCAATACCCATCCAAATATTAATAGCGACAGGTTCACCCTGAATTATAGTAGGTCCAGAGGAAATCACAATATGAGGGTACAAATCAGCACCCAAAAGAAAATCAATTTTTCCAGGCAAGTGAAAAGTTTCATCAGCAAGCGAAATGGATGAGAACTGCTCTCTTACAATCTGAGATAATTTTACTGATGGCAAATCAGAGGAAATTTTACTCAGCACCACGACGTCAACACTCAGTTCCCTAGAAGGAGTGGCGGTAGGTGACAATTTACAAGAGACATTACCCTTGTTCGTAGGAACACATTCATTGCCAATACCAAATATATTAGTGTGAGAGCGAGAATATTTCAAACCCAAAGTTTGAACAGCCCTCGAAATCTCCAACTTCGGAAGGCGAGGTTTAGCTGCAGCGGGAGCTGACCTGACCTGACTACTACAACTCCTGTCACAGGAACCGTCCAAATTCCTCTCCTGAGCAAAGGCCTTGACCGAATAATAAATGTCTTCCAAACGAGCGCACTGTTCCACAGAAGACTGTTGCGTCGTAGTATCCTTCAACTTCAAACAAAGGTGATATATCTCATTTTGAAGTGTGTCGAAGTCCTTATAATGTTGCTCAATTTTCTCATAACGAGCACGAAATGTGCCAGACACGGGCGCACCAGCTGCGTGATCACGGGCGGAATCGAACAGTGCTTGAATACGAGCGAACACCTTTTCTCGACGTAGAATGAGGATGTCTAGTCTGGATTGGTCAGATGAAGACATTATCAGTAAAAAAAAAAAAAAAAAATGAGAGGGAGAAAACAATACTTTCTATACTTTTCAACAGGAAAGTCTAAAACAATATCTTTCAAAAAAAATTGAAATATGAGAGTGAGAAAAAAATGCAAGTCCAAAAAATATATATATATATATATATATATATATATATATATAGAGTAAGCAAGTTCAAATGAGCGGACACGACTTCCACTATTTATTCTCAAATATATAAAAAGGGGAAGCAAAAAAAATACATAATAAGAAACTTCAATAGGTACCAAATACAAAGGAATGTAATGAACATTTGAAGTTTAAGTATCTTGTTTTTGTTTGTTCTAGCAAACAAAACATGTTCAAAAAAATGATACCTATTTTTAAGTATGTCCAATTTAAAAAAAAATATCAAAAATAATTATTTTAATTAAAAAATAATTAGTGGAATTATATTTAATGATTTTACTAGAATAATAAAAAAAAGGGTCGAAAAAATATTTTATTAATTTTTTCCGATAAAAAAAAAAAAAAANAAAAAAAAAAATAGGTTCGCGGTTCCCCAACGATTTGGCGTAGAAGGACTATGTGATGAGGAGGGATCAGAGCGGTGAACTGAAGGTTTATGCGGAAAAGCGGCAGGCCGACAGGAGTATACCGAAACACTATTCACTAGAAATTTGTAATAGTTAAAAATAAAAACAGAATGCACAACTCACTTCGATCATAGATATTTGGTAACTGAATCTTCCTTTGTCAGTGTGGTGTTGAGGTTGAACTTGTTCACCAATTAATTAGGTGGTATACAGGGTGGAAAGGAAAGGAATGTGTGTACGCAACAGTTGGTGCGATGAGGTAGAATGGTGAGGAGATGAGAGCGAGTGTTGTGATGATGAAACTGATGTAATGAGGAAAATGATGAATGGAGATATGGGAGTGACTCCTCATTCAGAATGCGCCATAATAGACACAATGTCTGTTGCTCAAGTCTTTTTTCAACAGGTAGCCATTCAAGAGATCTTCGGTTTTCAGATACATGGTCAAATTTTTTTTGTCGATAAATGTATCTGACACACATGTTTTGCAATGTCTGGAGTTTGTTGCACAGATCTTGGGACATATTGCTAAGAACAACTCCAGCATACTCAATTATAGGAAATATCAACGATGTACAAAAAAGTTTTTTAATTTTAAAACGAAGAAAATTTTTTAAACGGTTCAAAGGATGAAATGAGCATGAAAAAAAGAGATGAAAAAAAAAAGGATGTATTCGATTGCATTCAAAAGTTTCGAATTAGAGCCCAGTTGGGACCTATATACCAAAATTCATCCAAATCGGTCAACACTAAGTGGAAAATAAGCCCATCACGGCGTACGGCGCGCGGCGGACAAACGATTTTTTTTTTAATCGATTTATAATATCAAACGTATAATATCAAATTATGAAGGGTGTTATTATTTTATATTTTTTTTCGTGAGGATTCCAAAGTTTCATTATTGAAAACAATTTTGTAGACTTTAGGTTCGAGGATTAAGTAGACGTTGTTTTAAAAACGCGTTTTACTAACTTAAAAACTTTTTTTTAAAAAAAAAAATAGAGAAGAAACTTAAAAACACTTTATTAACGAAATTATAATAAAATAAAAAAAAGTTTACAAAAATTCGTATACTGTTTAACTTCGCAAATACCGTATTCAAAACACGCGAAAATACTACATAATTCACATACATATTAATTACTCGAACTAACACACTGAACGACTTCGCTTTAACTAGACTCATTCGGTTTCTACTCATGGCCCCTATTTATACATTCTTACCGATTTCTGTAACGATCCGGAATAAAGGAAAACAGCAAACAAACTGGTAAACAATCTACGTAAATAAAACGTACAATGTAAACAAACAACAAAACGTTTTCGAAGTACCTAAACAAAATTTTTTTGTAAACAAGCCTATATACAGGATGATTATACCATATTCTATATACAGAATGTTTACATTAGAATCTCAATATTAGAGGTCAAATTGGAATACTAGAAAACCAAATTATACATGGAGACACAAGAAAACCTTTTTTTTTTTTTTTTTTTTTTTTTTTTTTTTTTTTTTTAATTTGGCTTAACGTCTCTTTAACATCTATTGGTCATTCAAGACGGGGGTTTTACCCTCCATTCGCTGGAAACTTGCAAACCAGCTACCCACATTGACCTCACCCAGTCTGGGTTGGGCCGGAAAAAGCCAACGATACGTGGTGTTCCCAAGCGGTCACCCATCCAAGTACTGACCACGCCCGGACGTTGCTTAACTTCAGTGATCTGACGGGAACTGGTGTATTTAACGTGGTATGATCGTTGGCTACAAGAAAACCTGCTAGACATGCTAACTTAATATTTTTCAAAATTGAGATATTGATACCAGTGGCAAGAGGAGATGTGAAGACGCATCGTTTCTTATAGAAACACCATGACTCAGATGATTTGTATAGAATTTATAGGAGATAGTAATATGCGTTCATTTCAGAAACACTATAAAGTTTTTCTTCGCCCTCTCAAAAATAGATATTTTTGAGTTATACAAAATGCCACCGACAAAAAAAATATGCTAAATAGTACATAAAAAATACTTTATATTTTTTTTAAGCAAAAACCGTAAAAATGCTTCCTCTTCGCTCTCTGATTTTTCACCAAGTACCCCGCATATGTCCAGCCCTGTTCATTGGACAATTCTAGGACCCATGTCAAAAGATGCCCCAAGAAACATTTAGGGAACAAATTTCATCGAAATATCTCGAGTATTTTCTTTGTTATTGAAAAAAAAAAAATCGTTTTTATTTGCTACCTTCCAAAAATCGTAGAGCAAAGAAAAAGATTTTTACTGATTTTGCACAGAAAATATAAGTCCATTTTTTTTTAGCATATTTTTTCGGAATCATTTTGTTCCAGCCTGGATAAATTTCTGAAACAACTGACTCAGTTGTCACATGTCCCTTGTGTTAGATATCTTACGCCTTTACATCGCTGAATGTGTCGTATGTTTGAGTGGAGACAATGTCAGCAACTATGTCGTACATCGCCGCAATTGTACTGTTCCATGTTTCGAAATCACTAAAAACTGCAGGTTTAATATGATAACCATAGATTGAGGATTGGGATCGAGGCGTCATCAAATTAACCAGTTTTTCTCCCTCAACCATATCACAACCAAATTTATAGACTGCATTACCTGGAATTTATTATAGAATTATTTTCAATGTTGAAATTCACCACGAAAAAAAATAAATGGTACGGAAAACCGTACTAGACTTTCTCTCCCTT
>JAAEEI010039778.1:370294-382556 GCA_012654025.1 Pachypsylla venusta
ATTATCGAAATCTTGATTTACCTTCAACCTTTTTGTATTTAATATTTACGCACTACTTTACTCATATGAGCTGAGATTACAATAATCCCATCTGGGCTCTAATTGTGCCCCGAAACTTTTGGTAGCAATAAATTATCCACTGGTAATGCTGTTTTAAAGGAGAATAGAAAGAGCTAGAGATTTGAAATTTTGTAGGTATGTCATATTTGGGGTTCCAGTAAGCTTTGTAAGCATTGGGTGCAATAAAATATACCGCTGGCGGTTTTTACAGTTTTTAGGGGATTTCATTAATCCTGTGTAAAAAGGGTATAGTAAGAGACAAAGACTTGAAATTTTGGTATGTATCTCAAATTTAGGGTATAATAACTTCTCGGAATTTCTTTTGGGGGGAAGGGAACAAGTAAAATAATAAATCCATTTTTTTTTTTTCGTGGTGAATTTCAACATTGAAAATAATTCTATAATAAATTCCAGGTAATGCAGTCTATAAATTTGGTTGTGATATGGTTGAGGAAGAAAAACTGGTTAATTTGGAGACGCCTCGATCCCTATCCTCAATCTATGGTTATCATATTGAACCTGCAGTTTTTAATGATTTCGAAACATGGAACAGTACAATTGCGGCGATGTTCGACATAGTTGCTGACGTTGTCTCCACTCAAACATACAACACATTCAGCGATGTAAAGGCGTAAGATATCTAACACAAGGGACATGTGACAACTGAGTCAGTTGTTTCAGAAATTTATCCAGGCTGGAACAAAATGATTCCGAAAAAAATATGCTAAAAAAATAGACTTATATTTTCTGTGCAAAATCAGTAAAAATCTTTTTCTTCGCTCTACGATTTTTGGTAGTTAGCAAATAAAAACGATTTTTTTTTTCAATAACAAAAAAACTACTCGAGATATTTCGATGAAATTTGTTCCCTAAATGTTTCTTGGGGCATCTTTTGACATGGGTCCCAGAATTGTCCATTGAACAGGGCTGGACATATGCGGGGTACTTGGTGAAAAATCAGAGAGCGAAGAGGAAGCATTTTTACGCATATTGCCTAAAAAAAATAAAGTATTTTTTATGTACTATTTAGCATATTTTTTTGTCGGTGGCATTTTGTATAACTCAAAAATATCTATTTTTGAGAGGGCGAAGAAAAACTTTATAGTGTTTCTGAAATGAACGCATATTACTATCTCCTATAAATTGCATACAAATCATCTGAGTCATGATGTTTCTATAAGAAACGATGCGTTTTCATCTCCTCTTTCCACTGGTATCAATATCTCAATTTCGAAAAATAATGAGTTAGCATGTTTACTTTGGTTCTCTTGTGTCTCCATGTATAATTTGGTTTTCTAGTATTCCAATTTTGGTTTATTATTGAAATGAATAAAGCTTGACCTCTAATATTGTGATTCTAATGTAAACATACTGTATATAGAATATGGTATAATCATCCTGTATATAGGCTTGTTTACAAAAAGAATTTGTTTAGGTACTTCGAAAACGTTTTGTTGTTTTTTTACATTGTAGGTTGTTTACGTATTATTTATGTAGGTTGTTTACCAGTTTGTTTAATGTTTTCCTTTATTCCGGATCGTATCAGGAATCGGTAAGAATATATAAATAGGGGCCACGAGTAGAAACCGAATCAGTCTAGTTTTAAAAGCGAAATCGTTCAGTGTGTTATTTCGAGTAATTAATATATGTGTGAATTAGGTAGTATTTTCGCGTGTTTTGAATACGGTATTTGCGAATTTGAACAGTATACGAATTTTTGTAAAAATTTTTTCATTTTAATTTCGTTAATAAAGTGTTTTTAAGTTTCTTCTCTATTTCTTTTTTCTTTTTTTTTAAGTTAGTTAACGCGTTTTAAAACAAAGACTACTTAATCCTCGAACACAAAGTCTACAAAATTGTTTTCAATAATGAAACTCTGGAATCCTCACGAAAAAAAAAAAAAAAAAAAAAAAATAACACCCTTCAAAATTTGATATTATACGTTTGATATTATAAATCGATTAAAAAACAAATTCGTTTGTCCGCCGCGCGCCGTACGCCGTGATGGGCTCATTTGCCACTTAGTGTTGACCGATTTGGATGAATTTTGGTATATAGGTCTAAACTGGGCTCTAATTCGAAACTTTTGAATGCAATCGAATATATCCTTTGGGTTCAATCAAATATACCACTGGCATTTTTACCGCTTTTTCATTAATCCTGTCTAAAAGAGAATAGTAAGAGGAGACTTCCAATTTAGTAAAATTTAGGGTATAATTACGCCCCAAATTTCGGCAAGAAAGGTTTATTATTTTTTTGCCAGAAAAATAATGAACCCAAATGTCACATTGACAGAGTTTTTACTTTGATTTTCTAGTGTTTCCATGTTTAATTAGGTTCTCTTGTGTTTCCATGTTATCTTTGATAGAGAGTTTCGAAGTTTACATTGGTTTTCTAGTATTTCAATTTTTACTTGGATTCTCTAGGGTTTCCATGTTTACTTTGGATCTTTAATGTTTCCATGTTTTTCTTGATTCTCGAGTGTTTTCATGATTATTTTGGTTCTCTTGTGTTCCCATTTTAGATTTCATCGACATTTCTTGATTAAAACAAGTAAAAAGCAATCGGTATATATGCACCCAGAGTTTAAGAAAAACCCGGCAGCTATATTGAAGTATATTTTCGAGTCTTATGAACCCAAATTTGAAGAAGGTGTTGGGTGTGTTGGTTTGGTGTATCAAACGCTGACAGCAATTGTTAAAACATTTAATCAATATGAAGGAAATGTGTTCATGGCTACTGTCTATGCTGGCGCAGATAACCAGTTTGTGGAAAGGCAGATGCATTTTGATGATATTATAGATCGCGTAAATAACGCTTTTGTACATAACTATTTGGTGGGTAAGTTTATTTTGCCGATCTTTGTGGATGAATTGATAAGTGTTCAAGTTCAGTATTCTAAACTCAGCTGGCTATATATTATATTGTTTCAGCCGTGTTCAAGTTCAGTATTCTAAACTCANGTTAATCCAACAATTATTATGGATTATCAGACTGATTTTACAGACTACCCTTTCGTAGGTAAATCTATTTTTAAATCAACCAATATTTAGGTCTACATTTAGCAAAAAAAATGAGGGGGGGAGTACAGGTATCTAAAGCTCCAGGTCCAATTTTTTAAATGATTGAGAAAACCTCAATTGTGAACTTTGCAAATCTATCTACCTATCTATACATATTGAAGTGAATAGAGCTTCTTGACCTCTAATACATGGTGCTACAATTAGTTCTCTCACTTTTCAAAAAATGGTGGGAGGGCAAGTTGTAGTGGGAAGAGCGTGGGGTTTATGATATTCAACCAGAAATGACATCTAGTTTTTGGGTGTCGCAATAGTTTTATCGCGTGAGCATCTTACGTTCGTTGTCAGGCTGTTTTTTTAAAAAAAATTGAATCCATTGTACCCACTAAGAGGGCGTTCCGCCCAAGTTATGGTTTGCACTTCACAGATCCAGTTCCTGATCGAAAAACAATTTTGAGGTGGGTTCACAACTTTCGTTTTTATTTACCAGCTCCTTCAAAGGAGAACTAATTGCCGCACCCTGTATTGTAATTCTAATGTAAACATCCTGAATATAGATTATGGTATACACATCCTGTATATAGTATATGGTATAAGTATCCTGTATATAGAATATTGTATAAACATCCTGTATATAGAATATTGTATAAACATCCTGTATATAGACATGTTTACAAAGAATTATTTTTGTTTACTTCGAGAACGTTTTGTTTACGTAAACAACGAAGAATATTTTTAGAACGCAAAGTTTGCTTACTGCGTTTTTTCGAGAACAAAGCAGAAGATTTTTGTACTGGAAGCTTTCAGAATGTTTGAAAATTTAAATAGAGGGCTTCGTGAGTAGAAACCGAGTCAGTCTAGTTTTGAAGGCGAAGTGAGTGATTAATTCGTGTGTGAATTACGTAGTATTTTCGAGTGTTTTAAATAAGGTATTTGCGGGGTTAAAGAATACAAATTTTTGTGTTACGTTTTTTTGATTGTAATTTCTATCTTTATTAAATTGTTTTAAGTTTTTATTTTATTTTTAAAGTTAGTTAACGCGTTTTCAATCCTCGAACCATAAGTCTACAATAATATTATAAATTAACGTCACTTTTCGCGACTGTTTGTCTGTCTGTTCGCTATAAACTGAAAAACTACCAAAAGGATTTTACACTGCTCTCACCCGACTACCGAATGACTTCCGAGGAGGGTTTGTGTGTCTGGCCGATTTTTAGATGTGACCAATTTCCGGCAGATTTTTTTTTTTTTAATTACTAATCAACTCAAAGCGAGAAAGTTTTTGGTGACATGTTTATCCTTCATTTTGGACATATTTTTCAAAATTCTGAATTTTTGAAAAATATGTTCGAATCCGGGATCGGCCGAAATAAATTGTAGGCAATTCTTGTTGTTTATCTAAAACGAAGTACCCCAAAAAACCATAGACTGAGACCCCTGAAAAAATATTGCGGCAATTAGTTCTCCCACATTTGGTAAATAAAAACGGAATGAGATGTTTGAAAAATTATATTGTAATATTCTGAAAGCTTGTGTAGGTATTCTATTTTTTTTTTATCTGTTTTGTAAATAATGACGGCCTTGTCGAGTGATGCACATTTACAGTCTTTCACGTAAGCTTTCCATGACTCTCGTCAGCATACCAGCCTCAATTTGAATGATTTCTTCCAGAATTGCCTGCCTTAACTTTTCAGGTCTCAGGGCGATGATGTTGTAAGACTTGAGCCTTGTGGTAACCCCACAGGAAGAAGTCACAGCGACCTAAATCCGGAGAGCGAGGGAGCCACGAAATGTCATGCTGTAAGGAGATCATTTGACCGGGGAACATGGGCCGTAGCCCCATACAGCCTAAAGCTGATGATGTGGTCCTAAAGTTGTGAACCCAACTCAAAATTGGTTTCCGATCAGAAATTGGATCTGTGAAGTGTAAACCATAGCTTGTTCGGAACGCCCCCTGAGTGGCTATAATGGATTAAAAAAAACTAGATTCATTTCTTTTTGAATATCATCCACGTTCCTCTCGCTATCACTTCCCCTCTCACGATTTTTTGAAAAGTGGGAGAACTAATTGCCGCACCCTATAGTGAAAAAATTTACAACTATTTTCAAGTTACAGCCGATTTTTATATATAAAAAAAAGGTGGGAATAGACACCNAAAAAAAAAAAAAAAAAAAAAAAAAAAAAAAAAAAAAAAAAAAAAACATTGACCGAGACCCCAGTAAAATTATTAAAATTCAGAACACTACAACTGGTCGAAGTACCGCCCATTTCCCGATTTTGTTATGAGAAAAATTGATGGGAATGGACCCCCCACCCCAAAAAAAAGAATGGGACCCGTCTAGAATTATCAGAATTCAGAACCCTCCAACCGTTTTCTCGATACGGCCGATTTTTGTACGAAAATTAATTTTTTTTCACAATTTTGTCCGATTTAAATATTTTTTTGTAAAAAGCAGTTAGTTCCGATATATTTTAATAGAATTGAACACCAAGTGTTTTGGGTAGGACGGGTTGGGAGCAGTACTTGGTTAGGTAAGTAATATATATATATTTACCTTGTTTTTCCCCCAGATGGATTACGCTTTCGAATGTTACCCCACAATGGTGGCACTCGTCCAGATCAAGTGAACATTCCATTAAAACCTTACATGATTCAATGTCAAAAATTAACAGAGGATAATTCAGAGAATGTCAGTCTATTGTATTACGTTGGACAACCATTTTGTTTCCCAATGCGGTATACTGCCAAAATGGAACTTATAACACCATATCGGGTCATGCAAAGAAGGAACCGACAAGGAGGAATCGTACTTCAAATTACTACCGATTTACTTGCAATACAGGAAAACGCAACTTATGAAATATTCGGAGTAGGAGCACTGGGTATCCTGACAGACAAGATCAGATATACAAATTTACAAGAGCGTAATGTAAGAAACTAATGTTATATTAAAATTTGGGGTTCTTATACCGCAAACTTTAGAGTGGGTCCCGCATCGGCTGTGGACGAGCAGATGTGGCTTAATATTTCAAAAAGATTTGGCAGTCTTCGACTGTTGAAGTTCTTTTTTACTGATAGTATTAATTTAAAAGCAAAAAATCTACAAAATACCAAAAATTATCAAATACGAGTATAATACTTTGTGTGACTGTGTATACCAAACTTAAACAAATTAGACAATTTTTTATGTTTTATTTTTCCATTTTTGGGTTCCCGGTGGGGCGCCAAAACCAAAAATTGTCAAACATAATACTCGGGTGATTGTGCATACCAAATTTGATCAATATCAGGCAATTTTTTTTTTTTTTTTTTTTTTCATTTTTGGGAACCCTACCAGCCCCCAAAACCAAAATTCCTACCAAAACAGTAATACTCGGGTGACTGCGCAAACCAAATTTGATCAAAATCAGACGAATTTTATATTTTTCTAATTTGGGTCCCTGCCGGGGCCCCAAAAACAAAGAATCTACAAAATACTAAAATTTATCCAATATAATTCTCGGGTGACTCAATATACCAAATATTATCTAAATGGGACGACTTTTATATTTTTACATTTGAGGGCCCAAAAACAAATATTCTACAAAATACCAAAAATTTGTCCACTTTACTACTTGGTTGACTGAGTATACCAAATTTATTCAAAATGGGACGAATTTTATATTTTTACTTTTGTGGCCCCCTATAAGGGTCCTAAAACCAAATTTCATTAAAATTGGAGGACTTTCAAATTTATTCGTATCTGGGGCCTTGCTGGGTGCTCTAAACGGGACCCCTGGTGAAGTTATGCCTCCAATGTATTTAGGTAAAATATTGCTATGATTACTAGATTTAAATTTCATCATAAACGGTTGTGTAGTTTGGATTATACGGATGTGCCCCAAAGGAGAAGATTTTGATCCGGGGACCTTGGGGGAGGGGGGCTAAAAGCTGGGAAATAGTGATTATAATGAGTCGAATAATCCCTTTAGGTTCCAAAAATTAATTGTTTTGAATTTTATGTGAATAAACGTGACCGTTTTCTTTTAAAAGTGACAGTATATTGAAGGAGCTTATTGGCCTACTGTCGGGGCCCGTGAAAAAAGACGCCGCAGCCACATGAGCCTATTTAAAAAAAAAAAAAAAAAAATGGGCCCATGTGCTTTGGCTTTCAGAACTCTCCACACGATTCTGTACGTACGTGGTACGTCATACGTCGAACGTGATACATCATACGTCGAAATATCGGTTTTTTGGCTTGGATATTTCCAAGCTTCAAAAATGACCCAAAATAGTGAAATTAAAAAACTGTTATGACTTTATTGTCGGCCATATTGAACTTTAAACTCATTTTTTGAGTTTTTTTTATACTGAATTTTAAACCATTTCAATGTCTATGCCTCTTATATCCCGAAAACGGGCAGATTTTAAAAAAATGAATAAAACTAATATTGCAGGAAATATTATTTGGTTCAACTAAGGGTCGAAAAAAAAAATTGATTAACCCTAGGATTGCCAAGTACTATTGAATTACGTGCATTGCCAAGGGGGTAAAATGTACCCGCCAACAAAATAAAGGAAAAAATGATTTTTTTTTACAATAAGGCGTTCTTTCTTTATTAAAAACTAAAAAAAATATAAACTAAAACAATTATTATCTTACATAAAAATAAAATTAAATCCCAGGAATAAAATAATGTAAATGAAATTAAAAAAAAATCGTTAGACCCTAGGAAATCTATTCTTTGACAGTGTTTACACACACTAATTTCTTGCATGTGGTACATAATTAGATAATTTAGACACTTTAGACAATTTATGGTAGCTAAGACAATCAATTTATTGGTAGGTACATGCATTGCCAGGGGGGAGGGGGCATAAAATAAAAGCACAAAAATTTGGTTTCAATATCATCCCTTAGAAGGAACATACATTTTTTTATATACTATGATGGAAAATATTGTTTGTGACAATTATTAAAGGTTTAAAAGTCTCTAAGTTAGAACCTGCTGAGTCTTCTGAAGACATATTAAATCTTGAAGACTTTAGAAAAAATATAAAGATTTTAAATTTATTGAATTAATAATTTTGATGTTGAAAATTCAGAGAAAAAGAATGAATAAATTTAGTTTCAAATTTTGGTTAAAATCAAAGTGAGTAATGTCTGGTCACTACAAAGGTTTCATTAAAAATAAGTATCATAATTTGATTACTACAAGCTTTTTGCTAAAACGAGGGTACTTTGTACCCCACCCCCCACAACTTGGCAATCCTAGGGTTACGTTAACTCTTCTTGAGATATTTGCAAAAAAGAAAAAAAAGTCCATTTTACTGTTTATGCCAATATCTTGAAAATGGTCTCAGATTCGACAACAATGTATAAAAACTAATATTGTGAAAATCTTATTGTCGTACAATTAAGCGATCCCAAAATAATCGATTAACCGTTAACGAGATATTTAAATTAATAATAATTTAAAAATAATGCTCATTTCGTCAAAAATGTATATGGTATTAAATAATTAATTTCACTTTACGTTCCAGCATAACGTCATTAGGATCCTAAACCAATTACCCAACATCACCCACATTCAAGTAGTATACATAAAAGTTGCAGGCTTCAATATGAAATCGATATTTGAAGACACAACCTTTCATCAATTGTACAGTGCTTATATAAAGGAGCAATGGGGTATCATTTATAACACGGGCTCTTAGGACCTCAGAATATGGAGAGATTCAATTCACCTCCCGTTTGAACTCAAAACCATCTATAGCAAACATCACACGACTTTCCTCTGTTTAAAAATTATAGAAAGTAATTTTGTTAAATTGGGATACTATGTCAAGTCAAATAATAATGAGGTAGATAATACAGGGTGCCCCAAAAGTCCGAGATCACCTGAATATCTTTTGAACAGATTTATGTGAAGTTTTGAAATTTTACATGGTATTATATTCCAAATTAAACCATCTGATGGTGTGACCAACTTTTCAGGGCCGGCTCCCATGTGGCCCCCAGAGGGTACAACTTTCTTCCGTCCGTGAAGACGGTCAGGAAGACGGGCAGGAACGTCTTTACGGAGAAGGCACTGCCGGCTGGCGCATTATCCTGGTGCAGGAACCATGACTTCTCATTCTTTAATTCGGGTGGTTTCTTTCTTATTTTCTCGCGAAGGCGAGTTAGAACTTCAAGATAGTAATACTGAGTAACGGTTTGTTGTACCCTCTGGGGGCCACATGGGAGCCGGCCCTGAAAAGTTGGTCACACCATCAGATGGTTGGTCACACCATCATCAGGAACTCATTCTAGGTGAATTATCCCCTGGATATCAAAGAAAATATATGTGTAAATCAAATTCACCATTTCGTCGCTTTGTCTCTTGATTTCAATATATTTCGCAAATCGTAAAATTGCTATTTTCTGAGAATTTTCAACTTGTCTTAGACCACGTCTCCCTGTTCTTCTGGGCAGGTAAATTCTGCCAATGTCTGACCTTGGGTGTAACATGCTATGGGACGTGAGTAGTTTTCTAGTTTTAGTATCAAATTTTCTCAGCTCTTCTCAACCAAAAATCAAAAAAACTATTATTATTATAAAAATGAAATTGACGTTGTGTACTTTACATTTGTAAATTTATTCACAATAAAAATACATTATTTTTATTATTATGCATCGTATTATATTCCAAATTAAACCACCTGATGTTGTGATCAATTTTTCAGGAGCGGTTCCTATGTGGCCCGCAGAGGTAAGACAATATAACAAGAAGTACTTTGCAAAAAAAAAATTTACACGTCTCGCATGTTTGGTTTCAAAACGNGATTAATTAGTTCATTCTTAATTTTATATGGATATTGATGTTTACATTTTCTGGTGGATATCGTCAAAATTTCACATTTTTTAATATTGAATTAGAAATACTTTGCAAAAAAATTCACACGTCTAGCGTGCTTGGTTTTAAAATGGCGGCCATTTGAAATTTCCAAGACATGACTTCCAAGATTGTCTAAAACTAGAAGAGTTATTTCAAAAGAAGGAGAAATGTTTAAAACTATGCGAATTATGGCTAAAGAACGAGTTCCTCTACATTGGTGTCCTATGCAATCAATCAACATCCCATTGCAAATAATTCGCCTAGTTTTAGACACTCTTGTAAGTCATATCTTATAAAATTAAAATGGCCACCATTTTGAAACCAAACACGCTAGACGTGTGAAATTTTTTGCAAAATACTTCTAATTCTATTGTCTTTTCAAAAATGTATGACAAGATGGAAGTTCGTATTTAAAAAATAAAAGTTGGACACCCTGAGGGCCACATGGGACCCGCCCCTGAAAAGTTGGTCACACCACCAGGTGGTGTAGTTTGGGGTATAATACCACGCAAAATTTCAAAACTCCAGATAAAGCTGTTCAAAAGATATTCAGGTGGTATCAGACTTTGGGACACGATGTATAATAATGTACTATCCTCCTCATGGAAGTAGAAACTATTGTAATGGGCTGAAATTTTCGATGACGAGTTATCAATGACAAAACACGCTTTGCAGTGAAAATCATTAAAAAGCGACAAAACCACGAACGATTTTTCACAGTTTTCCCAAACTGGCAGTTTTCCCAAACTGGCAGACATAGCGTCAAAGCAATGCCTGAACCCCGATACTTGCCTGAACCTCAGGCTGTAGAAGGCCCGCCACCTAAATGTTACCGTAGACAGCTGAATACTTACTCATTCGTATATTCGTGAGCTACATTCCCCTTCAGAACTCTAGAAGGCTCTCCACCTAAAGGTTACCGCAGACAGCTGAATACTTACTCATTCGTATATTCGTGAGCTACATTCCCCTTCAGAACTCTAGAAGGCTCTCCACCTAAAGGTTACCGCAGACAGCTGAATACTTACTCATTCGTATATTCGTGAGCTACATTCCCCTTCAGAACTCTAGAAGGCTCTCCACCTAAAGGTTACCGCAGACAGCTGAATACTTACTCATTCGTATATTCGTGAGCTACATTCCCCTTCAGAACTCTAGAAGGCTCTCCACCTAAAGGTTACCGCAGACAGCTGAATACTTACTCATTCGTATATTCGTGAGCTACATTCCCCTTCAGAACTCTAGAAGGCTCTCCACCTAAAGGTTACCGCAGACAGCTGAATACTTACTCATTCGTATATTCGTGAGCTACATTCCCCTTCAGAACTCTAGAAGGCTCTCCACCTAAAGGTTACCGCAGACAGCTGAATACTTACTCATTCGTATATTCGTGAGCTACATTCCCCTTCAGAACTCTAGAAGGCTCTCCACCTAAAGGTTACCGCAGACAGCTGAATACTTACTCATTCGTATATTCGTGAGCTACATTCCTCTTCAGAACTCTAGAAGTCTCTCCACCTAAAGGTTACCGCAGACAGCTGAATACTTACTCATTCGTATATTCGTGAGCTACATTCCTCTTCAGAACTCTAGAAGGCTCTCCACCTAAAGGTTACCGCAGTAGATGAATACTTACTCATTCGTATATTCGTGAGCTACATTCCTCTTCAGAACTCTAGAAGGCTCTCCACCTAAAGGTTACCGCAGACAGCCGCATACTTACTTATCTTATAGGAATTGTGCTTTAGAAAATAGTAAGTAATCGAATGAGTGAGCATGCGCCAGTCTGGGGAATTCCTAAGAAAACAGCTGGTTCTAATATTGCATTCTAATGACAACGGCCAACCAACTGTTTTTTGTATTCTTAAATTGGTTTCAAGCTTAAATTAGTACAATTGTGACCAGAAGGCGGGGTTGTTGTTAGATTCGCAAATAGCCTCCTGCTTACGAATCCAATGCCTCAAACAACCGGGCTAATAAGGCTGATCAACCAACTGGTTTACCAGGGTATATCCTGTCAGTAGATGGATTATATAACTTGAACCTACAAAAGTTACATGATTACATAATCTAATTTGTATCTCTAATCATGTAATTGTCAAGTCAGTTCATCCTCGAGACAATAAAAACTTTTTAACTTCTTAAATTTTGTTCTCATTTTCTTATCAATACCAAATATTAGTTTTCGTAATATGAAAACTAAATTATAAACAACCTACGCAGCAAATTTCATCAAAATCGAGCAACGCTAAGTGGCAAAAGTAACCATCACGATTTTTTTTAATGATATTTGTATTGAAAATTGAAAATTTTGATACAAAGT
>JAAEEI010039778.1:392917-422130 GCA_012654025.1 Pachypsylla venusta
TTCGTCAACAATGAAGACACAAAAGATTTCAAATCTCAAGAAGAATCTCGCGATGGGAAAACCGTTCATGGACGTTACACAGTAGCTGAACCCAACGGTCAAATACGAGAAGTCAAATATACAGCAGATGAAAAAAATGGATTCAAAGCAGACGTCAAAATGCATTCAGCAGGAACTTTTGAAACAAAAAGTTCCGAGAAAAGATCTGCAGATGCGTCCAGAGTACAAGAACGATTTTCTGCTCACCATAGACCCGCACAATTACAAACTGAAAAGTCTGCCAGAGCTGAGGATAAAATTGATTCGGAGGAAAAAGTAGAAGAAATTCAAAATGACAAACGAGTGGAAGAAGAAAAAGATGAACACCAGGCAGACGAACCTAAAGCCTCAGAGGAAGTTGTCCATGATAATCATCAAGTACCAGAAGAAATGACTAACGAAGACATTGAGAAAACTGTAGAGAAACAAGAGCACATTCTCAACCCTCAGGAACACGAGCACTCCAACTCAAATGAAGAAAAAAGTGCCGACCCGTCGTCAACAAATGGACAAAGCGACAACCTTATAATTACAGTAAACGCCGAGAAGAAAGTACCCATTCATGATCCAAAACAAGAAGCCCAACCAAGTCCCATACACATCACACACGCCGTGAAAGATCCTATCTCTCAACCAGCCTATCCTTTTACACCTCACTTCTACAATCCTTACCCATACCACATTCCCCAACCAGCAGTAGCTGATCATCAGTTTAAAACAGCTGCCCCAATAGCAGCTCCCATACCTTTCATACCAACACCCAATCCATCTCCTGTTAACGCTGTGTTGCCAACATTTATTTACCATGACCAACCCATACAGCCAGTTAGTCCATTGTTCATTCAACAACCTTCCCATCACGCACATCATTACCTTCCCGGTAACGTACAGGATATTCTAGCGGCCAAACAAGCACATGCTTTTGAAAATCGACCAAGTCTTCAAGACGTTGAAAATATGGTTCGACATGCTTCTGAAGAAGCTATCCACCAAGAAAAAGGTGTACCTCATGAGAGTTTTCAAATCCATCCTAAACCAATGATGTTCCAACTTGCCGATCCTCCATTGCATTTACTTTACCCAAGCAATAATTTCGATCAAAGCTATAAGGCGCTAAATTACTTGGCACCAAACTATCCTTATCAAATACCTTTCTACTACCAACCACAAGAAAATCTGGGTAAAACTGCATTTCCTCCACAATATGTACAACACGTATATCCTGAAGCCCAAAAATCAGTATTCTCAAACATCTTAAAACCTTTACAACACTATACCCCAACACTCTACAACAATATACCCCAACATTTTCGGCCCGTTAGTAATTCAGTGTCTACTGCTGCTCCAACAAACGCAGACCAAGTAAGTTCAACCCCAACCCCACAAGCTCAAGCTGACACCCCAAACAAAGTTCATACGCCCGCTCCAGCAACCGCTCCAGCTACCGCTTCAGCCCCAGCTCCGGCCACCTCTTCTTCGCCTTCGCATTACTTTAACTTCCCCTTTCTTTACCCATTAACAACATTTTTACAAAGACCATTTTTACAAAATCTACCGCTAGTACAACAAAATGCGGAACCACAAAGAGTTCAAAAACCCTTAGCCCATCCATCTCCACAAGCTATGGTGCAATCAGCACCTGCTGAACAACAACAGCAAAGATATTATGTCATCCAACCACAACCAAATGGTCAATACAGATTCAATCCAGGCGCATCTCAACAAGCTCCTACTTCCCAGCAACCTAAACCAGCAGCACCTAAATCTAATCAACCTCTACCTCCAAGACCTCAGCAAGTACCAGTACAAGCCACAGCACCCATCACAGCATCTCCAATAGAAAAATCTAATCTGTATTCTTTTCCATACAACTCCCCCGTAGCGTTGCTAGTTCTTCCAATGCAATCTGAATACACTAGTCCTAATAACCAAGATAAAAACATTAAAGCTAATGATCACAAAGGCTTTAATAGAAATATAGACAATTACTACAAATGAGCTCCAACTGGGGACCCGAAATCAGTGGCCATCCTCGAGCGGTTCTGGCATAGCNTTAAGTATCGTACCTTGATAAACATTGCATTAAAAAGTACTGCCCATGACTTGAACCTCCGGTCTCTAGGTTACGAGTCCTGCCCCTCCTCCTCCACATTTTCTATTATGTATATTGTACAATTGTGCTCCCTTCCAAAACAAGAGGGCTATATCCGCGCATGATACTCATTGAAGACTGATCAAACTGGGGATGGAATTGCCATTAGTTGCCTTTTTTTGGTACGTTTCTGGCAGAGCCAAACCAGATGACTGTTAATAGATATACTCATTGAAGACTGATTTAATATTTCAAGTGCAATAAGTGACGACTAATAATTTTTCTTTTCACACATGCACAATCAACATTAATATTTTAGAATGAAGGTGGATTTATATAAAAAAAAGACATTGCTGCTTTTTTTTTTTTTTTTTTTTTTTTTTTTTTTTTTTTTTTTTTTTTTTTTTTTTTTTTNTCCTTCGTCCCAAATTAAAAAAAATATATATATATATTTAAAAAAAAAAAATATAAAAAAAACATTACCAATAGCCACATCTACTAATAAGTTGTGTTTAGCTTATATGCTTGTCACACTGTAGTTTCCCGTGTTATTGTTAAATCTTATGTTTATGCTTGGATTCGAACCAACAGCCTCCTGCTAACGAATCTACCGCTACTACCATATTAGGATTTCTATTTACCTTTTTTCTAATTTTCCAACCGAGGATCAAACTTGGTTTCTTGAGTTGAACTTTCAGTCAGACGAGATAGGACTTTGATTGTGCATGTGGGAAAACAATAAAGTTACTCAAAATTATTTCCACGTAACGTTTAAATTACTTTATACCTTAAACTGCCATATTTTAAATCTTGCCATTTTTAATGTTTAATGTAGTACCGGTTATGTAACATTCGCACGAGCTTACGCGTGTAAAGCGAGTAAGTAGTTTTCAATCTATTTGCTTTATGCAATGCTGTACAAAATAAATACTCGTGTCAGCTCGTGCGAGTGTTTCATAACTGTCGTCTTAATGTAAGTTATACAATACATGGCGCGCCGTGAAGATTATCTTTTTAAAAAATCTCGTGTGAACATTACACGACTTTCCTTATCTATAAAAAAGAAGAAAGTATTGTAATGGGCTGAAATTTTCGATGTCGAGTTTTCAATGCCAAAACACGTTTTGAAGTCCCCCAGAGCGGAAATACAATTATATATTACACTTCAAACTAAGTTGTACTTTTTAATTTCTTAGATGAAATTGATATGAATTGACACAAAATTCTAAGTTCTAACTATTTCCATTTTGGTTTTAGGCAGGATATGCGAAAACCACTAAAAAGCGTCATAAAACTGCTAACGGTATATTCGATTTCCACCAAAAGCTTATTTTGCCGTTCATAACATAAAACTGACATACATACCAAATTTCAAGTGTAAAGCACTTGCCGTTCTTGAGATATCTTGTTCACAGACAGAGAGACAGACAGACACAAGGACCAAAGACTGAAACTTGAGATTTGGGCTCTGGGAACCCCAAAACGTGTTTTGGCATTGAAAACTCGACACTGAAAATTTCGGCCCATTACAATACTTTTAGAAATAAAAATGCCCGTAAATTGAAAAATAGTGCCTCAGGAATCACTTGTCCTAATTTCCACAGAATAGCAATGGTGGTGAAAATAGGATGCCCCATAGGTACATAATATACTGTCCATAACAATCTCATTATAATAGTTTCCCCATTGAGATCAATTTTTCATTATTTCTGGCGCACCCTGTATGTATAGTATTATAAGAAAAGGTATACAATTTTTATAAAAATATATCTTTTGAAAAGAAAAATTATTGAGTCATTTATTTATTTCACTGAAGATAAACAACTTCCTGGTTATTCCCAGACTAGGTGAGGTCAATGTGGGTAGCTGGTTTTTAAGTTTCTAGTAAATGGAGGATAAAAGCCCTCGTCTCAAATGACCAGTAGAGATGTTAAATAAAAAAAAAAAAAAAAAAAATGGGATTTATTTTACTCAGCGTGTGCATAATGTTGAGTTACCCACTTTAAACTCTATCGAGAATGTATCGAAAAACCCAAATCGTCAGTACGGGGTGATTAGAATTTGGTTTGGTTCAATCACAAAATATTTACTTAACACCCTGGACAAACTTACGCTGAGCCACACACAGCTGTAAAATCTCAGCGAGTCAATAATTAAAGACACCATCATATTTATGGTAGGCTGAGTAGTATTGCAACTAGCCGAAGACTGACAGTTCCAATGTATTTTTCCCAAGACTGATTGGTATGCTGTGTAGTACTGCAATCAGAGGGAGCATAACTTTGGGGAGGCCCACGGTCCTGTGTGCTTTAGGGGGGGGGTATAAGACTTTTTAGCGATTAGTGACGGTTTTTTGGGAGATATTGTGGGACGGTTCGAGTAGTTTATCTCAAACGGTCATGTGCTAATACACGACAAAGTGCGTCTCTACGTTGGAAACCTCGTGCGCGCATACCTTGAAGTGTACCGTATGAAAGTTCCGCGCCATCACACACATTGGCCAGACATGAATACGATCGAACACATCTGGAACCTCCCCAAAAAAATGGCTTTGTTGTAGGAGGAATTCTGACCAACGACAATAACGAAGTCCAAAAGAGGAGTGCTTGACGAGTGGGACCAGATACCGCAGGAGATCGTGGATGGTCTGATCTGGAGCACGCTATGGATAGTAGAAAGCCTTATTTTTAACCTGAGGTGGCAATTTATGCAATTGAGATTGCTAAATTTGAAGCGAATCTCAAGATATTGCTAAAGTCTGAATCTTGATATGCTCCTATTTTCGTCCTTTTTTTTATTTTTTCCATAAATGTCGCCATTTCGAAAAATAACATTCCATATTAATAAAAATTCTTCCACAGTGAACTACAAGAGTGACGTAAATAACACCCTCAAGGTTTACCAAAACCTACTTGATACCTGAATTTTCCAACCTCCTCACTTCGTGTCAAGTTGTGATAGTGTTCANCATTTTGACACGAAGTGTCAAGTTGTGATAGTGTTTTAATTTTTCCAATTTTAATTTTAGTTTTAATTTTAATTTTCTTATTTTAATTTCTAATTTAATTAATTAAACTCTGAATCGATATTGTCAATCATTTATATATCTATATCTTACGATTCTTCTAATTATTTTAATAAAAAAAAAAACTTGTTTTCTTTTCCCAACAATATACCCTGTCATAATTATCAGGTTTAATGGCCAAAAAACATAAAAATCGGTTGCAAAATCGAAAAAAAATTGAGTGTTCCGCTAATTTTGTCAGCCAGTGTAGATTCATGTTTTCAGCGTGTTTCTACCATAGAAAAATGGTAGAAACACGCTAATAAGAGGTTAACTAAAAGTTTTGATGGCCCAAGGCCTGAAACTATAATTTTATGCGGTCCATATCGTTATCGTACCGGTATGTAGAACCAGTCATCATGAAGACGACCCTGATTGTGGTGTTATCTACTTTACAAACATCCTGTAGGGTTAGAATCTCATTTCCAGATTAAAACAAATGTTAAAAATATTGGCCAAAAATCGGAAAATTTCTGGAATTTTTATAAAAATCGGCCAGAAAAGTGGCCGTAACGAAATGACCCCAACCAAAACCAAACCACATCCAATTGTCATCGAAGATCTACCACGGTGCCAAATTTCAGCTCAATCGGACAATGGGAAGTGGGTTAAATTTAATTTCTAAGATTTACCCACAAACATACATACAAAGCAAGTTAAATAAAAGCCTTTAATAATATAAAATAAGAACAAAATATATATATTATAGAGACTTTTTAATATCACAATAAGTTACTTGTTCATCCGACTAGTTTCGGAGCTCCCTGCTCCATTTTCAAAGTAAAAGTACGAAACATAGAACATAAGAAAAAACGGTCACAATTTCAGCGAGTAGGTATACATTTTTTTAAAAAGTTTTTGAAAATTTCCCGCACCTACCAGATATTAGCAATGTTACCAACTATTTCAAATTTTTGGTTTAGACAATTATCATTGTTCAGGGTCTTACTGATTTCTACTGATTCGAGTATGTCCAGTTTCCTCCCCTTCTTACAAATATGTTTTATTTTTGTCTTACACTGGGCAATCGGGTGGCCACTGAGAATCAAATGATCGGCCATAGCAGATTTATTTAGATATTTCTCACGAACTTTATCTTTATCCTCATCATTAGTTGTTTGTTCAATGGCATGCTGACATCTTCTTGTGATTGCCAAATGTTCATTGATTCTAACTCCCAGCGACCTGCCCGTCTGCCCAATGTAAGTAGCACCACAATTACAGGTAAGTTGATACACCCCACTTTTTTCCATGTTATTATTGGTTTTCGCGTTACATAGTGCTCTATCTATTCTATCTAGTGGGTAAAAGGCTGGTGTAAGACCCATATTTTTGAGTTGGTGGCCGACATTATAGCTTATCTGACCTAAGAAGGGTAATTTTATAAATTTTCTAGGTTTATCCATAACATTTGTTTTATATAGCAATTTATTTTCATACGCCTTAGTTCTTTTTGTTAAAATTTGTTTCACAAAGTTAATAGGGTAGCCGTTATTTAAGGCAATATTATATAGAATGTTTAATTCTTTTCTAAATTGGGATTTATTGGGTTTGAGGTATAAGAGGCGATCTATGGCCACAACAAAGTAAGCTCTTTTATGAGATTCACAATTTAGAGATTGTTTATTTATGATGACGTCAGTATATGTTTCTTTTCTAAAAATATCGAAATCTAATCTACTTTCTGCGTTTATGGTTATATTTATGTCTAAAAAGTTGAGCGATTTACCTCCCACCTCTAATTTAAATTGTATATTCTCATCTAAAGTGTTAAGATAATTCAGGAGGATATCTAATTGGTCCCGATTTCCGAGGAAAATTNTACTGAACCGATTTTGATGAAATTTGGTATGGAGATAGACTAAACTTTAGGAAAGGACATAGGCTACTTTTTATCGCGAAAAAAAGGGGGTTGGAACTATAAACGGCCATGCCTCTAAGGCGCCAAGCGAAGCGGGCGTATTCTGCTAGTTGCTAATATCTGGTAGGTGCGGGAAATTTTCAAAAACTTTTAAAAAATGTATACCGCTGAAATTGTGACCGTTTTTTCGTATGTTCTATGTTTCGTACTTTTACCTTGAAAATGGAGCAGGGAGCTCCGAAATTAGTCGGATGAACAAGTAACTTATTGTGATATTAAAAAGTCTGTATAATATATATATTTTGTTCTTATTTTATGTGAACCGGACTTTGTATATAAATGGAGTCGATACGTAATATTAAATGTTAAAATATTATTTTCTAAATAAATAAAAAAATGACCCTAACAGAGGATTAGATTCCTAGACAAAATATTTCAAGTCGGATTCTGTTATCTTTTCAAGTTCATTGACTCCTTCTGATCCTCAAGTTCAAGGACATGCATAAAAAACTGGTTTATAAAGGGTGAATAGGAATAGGGACAAAAAAATGACTGGCTTTGTTTACACTCATATTGATGAGGTAGAGATTTCAGGAAATAATTATTACTAGGGCAGTAGGTTGGACGAATCACAATAGATATACTAAACAAAGGTCGGAGTGAGTGATAAATACAATAATCTCATTGAGTGATATGCAAAAAGCGAAGAAAATTACTAGATTTATCCATACTTATAAAACGCATACTTATCCCATACATGTAGGTAACGCTTGGGGGTCAGTACTGGTCCCTTAGTTTCATTTTGAAAGGGGACTTCTCGATGACCACCAAAAGAGAAGTTATGAATATGTGTGTGCTGCCAGTACTGACATATGACATGGAGACCTGGTCCCTTACAAAGAAACAGACAGAAAGCCTAAAGGTGTGTCAACGAAGAATGGAGAGGAGCCTACTTGGTATTACGATTAAATACTACATAAGAAATATAGAAATTCGACGCAGAACAAAAATCAGGGATGTGGAGAAGGAGTTGTGGAGGGAAAAAATGGGCCTGGGCAGGTCATGCAGCTAGGATGCCTAACAAAAAATGGACCAAAAAATTGAAGAGTGGTACCCCCGCGATGGACAAAGGAACCACGGACATCCAGCAACCAGATGGCGTGATGTAATAAGGAAAGCAGCAGGACCACTATGGAAACATATGCCGCAGAATAGACAAAAGTGGTCAGATTTGGGAGAGGTCCTTGCTCCGGATGGGGATGACTATGAAGAGAGAGAGAGATATAGTGGTTCAGTGAACTGTAGACCCCACTCAATGTCGACGACTATGAAGAGAGAGGGAGGGAGGGAGAGAGAGGGAGAGCGAAATAGTGGTTCAATGAACTTTAGACCTCACTCAATGTCGACGACTATGAAGAGAGAGATAGTGGTTCAGTGAACTGTAGACCTCACTCAATGTAGATGACTGAAGAGAAAGAGAGATAGTGGTTCAGTGAACTGTAGACCTCACTCAATGTCGACAACTATGAAGAGAGATAGTAGTTCAGTGAACTGTAGACCTCACTCAATGTCGACGACTATGAAGAGAGAGAGAGAGAGAGAGAAAGAGAGAGAGAGAGAGAGAGAGAGAGAGCGGTTCAATGAACTGTAGACCTTACTCTTTATGTGCAAATTTGCAAGGGTGGTTGTTTCGAATTTTAATTTATCTGAACGCACGGCAGTGCGCCAGGCCAAGTTCCAGAAAGCACCAGTGTTTCTTTACACGAAGCAATTCACCAGGTTTTTCACACAGTCAGATATCCAGTTCTAAAAGGAATAGGTTATTGAAATTTTGAACATACATTCCGTAGTATAGTAGAATACTACAGGATAAACTTCAAAAGTTAATGATAACCCGGGCAGGAGATACGTAATTTCAAAGTTTGCACTTTTGGATACTGATTGACTGACATACTGACTGATTCACTCATCATAAGTTTCAGGCACTTCCCATATACCTAGAGCGCTGAAGTTAGCAATTGACATCCAAGTAAAGGGAAATATCCGAAAAATTGAACTTTTTAACTCAAAGTGCTCCAAAACGGTATCGCTTTAGAGAAGACAATACGACGTATTTTAATGTAGTTCTAACTGATAAAACACTGAAATATTGCAAAAAGTTAGATATTTAGATGCAATTGAGCAGGAAATAATTTATATTTGAACTCTTTCACTCCTGGTGCTCCAAAACGGTTCCGCTTTAGGGAAAGAGATGCTCAAAAACTAGTTTAAACTGGTAGGACGCTGAAATCTTGCATGAAGGAAGATATTTATATGCAATTAAATGGAAAAATTATTCACTCTTTTACTACCAGTGTTCCAAAACGGTTTCGCTTCAGGGAAGAAAATGCACGAAATCCAGTTTCAACTGCTACGGCCCTGAAATCTTGCATGAAGGTAGAGAGACGTAAATTCAATTAAACCCGCAAATGTCAAAATTGAAACTCGTGAACTCTCAGTGCTATAACTTCAGGGAAGAAGATACACTATAAATATTGCAGTTTTTATTTGCTTTGTAGTGTATATTACTTTATTAATACTTTGGCGTTAGATCTTATTGGACATTTGGGTCCGGTTTACACAGAAAATTCCTGGTTTCCGATATGTTGTGTAATCGAAAAGAAGAAGAAATAAAGAAAAAAAACGGTCAAATAATCAGATACAAAGAGTAATCTCTACAAAAAGTATTGATATCTCACAAAAAAAATTTCATTGAAAAAAGGCCAAGTTCCTCCCACACAAAAATTCCGCCTATGAAAGTAGTGATATCTATTATTGGGGACAAATGTATAATGTTGCTGCTGTATATCCCGCACTTAAATTTATTATTGCACGTTCTTGTGTCTCAATTCTCTTGAAGTAATACCGACTTTACACTTGGCCAGTTTGTAAAAAGGTAGTATTTTACGAATCCCCTTAGAAAAAACTGACGAAGTGTAAAGTCGGTATTACTTTAAGAGAATTGAGATAGAAAAACCTGTAATAATAAACTTAAGTGCGGGATATACAGCAGCAACAATAAACTTGGCCCCAATAATAGATATCACTCACTACATTTATAGGCGGTATTTTTTGGAAGAGTGGGGGGAACTTGGCTATTTTTCAATGATAATTTTTTTGTGATAAATGATTTTACTATTTTAAATGATATAGCAGATATTAAAGTAAAAAGCATTCACAATAGTAGAATAGATAGCTTTAAAAAGCATTTAATATAGTAGATACTAAAGTATATTTTTTTTACTATTAATAATGATATAGCAACTGNATATCATTAAAAAAAATCGTGATGGTTACTTTTGCCACTTAGCGTTGCTCGATTTTGATGAAATTTGCTGCGTAGGTTGTTTATAATTTAGTTTTCATATTACGAAAACTAATATTTGGTATTGATAAGAAAATGAGAACAAAATTTAAGAAGTTAAAAAGTTTTTATTGTCTCGAGGATGAACTGACTTGACAATTACATGATTAGAGATACAAATTAGATTATGTAATCATGTAACTTTTGTAGGTTCAAGTTATATAATCCATCTACTGACAGGATATACCCTGGTAAACCAGTTGGTTGATCAGCCTTATTAGCCCGGTTGTTTGAGGCATTGGATTCGTAAGCAGGAGGCTATTTGCGAATCTAACAACAACCCCGCCTTCTGGTCACAATTGTACTAATTTAAGCTTGAAACCAATTTAAGAATACAAAAAACAGTTGGTTGGCCGTTGTCATTAGAATGCAATATTAGAACCAGCTGTTTTCTTAGGAATTCCCCAGACTGGCGCATGCTCACTCATTCGATTACTTACTATTTTCTAAAGCACAATTCCTATAAGATAAGTAAGTATGCGGCTGTCTGCGGTAACCTTTAGGTGGAGAGCCATCTAGAGATCTGATGAGAAATCTGGGCGCACGGCAGTGCGCCAGGCCAAGCTCCAGATAGCACCAGTGTATCTTTACACGAAGCAATTCACCAGGTTTTTCACACCGCCAGATATCCGGTTCTACAGGGGATGGGTCATTGAAATTTTGAACATACATTCCGTAGTATAGTACAATACTACAGGATAAATTTAAAAAGTTAATGCTAACCAGGGCGGGAGATAAGTAATTTCAAAGTTTGCACTTTTGCATACTCACTGTCTGACTGATTGACATATTGACTGATTCATTTCTCGTATACTTGAGCGTTGAAATTTTGCACGAAGTTAGCAATTGACATCCAAGTAAAGGGAAAATTCCGAAAATTTGAACTTTTTAACTCTAAGTGCTCCAAAATGGTGTCGCTTTAGGGAAGACAATACAATGTATTGTAATGTAGTTTTAACTGATAAAACACTGAAATCTTGCATAAAGTTAGATGTTTACATGCAATTAAGTCGGAAATAGTTTATATTTGAGGAATGTAGCTGACGAATATTCGAATGAGTAAGTATTCAGCTGTCTGCGGTAACCTTTAGGTGGAGAGCCTTCTAGAGTTCTGAAGAGGAATGTAGCTCACGAATATACGAATGAGTAAGTATTCAACTGTCTGCGGTAACCTTTAGGTGGAGAGCCTTCTAGAGTTCTGAAGAGGAATGTAGCTCACGCATATACGAATGAGTAAGTATTCAGCTCTCTGCGGTAACCTTTAGGTGGAGAGCCTTCTAGAGTTCTGAAGAGAAATGTGGCTCACGAGTATACGACTGACTAAGACTAAAATACAGCTGTCTGCGGTAACCTTTAGGTGGCGGGCCTTCTACAGCCTGAGGTTCAGGCAAGTATCGGGGTTCAGGCATTGCTTTGACGCTATGTCTGCCAGTTTGTGAAAAAATATCTCAAGAACAAGATAACTGAAGTGCTAAGTGACTTGAAATTTTGTATGACAGTTTTACGTCATGGACGGGAAACCAAACTTTTGGTTTGAAACGAAATAAATCGTTCGTGGTTTTGCCGCTTTTTAACAAAGTTCATTGCAAAACGTATTTTGGCATTGATAACTCGTCATCGAAAATTTCAGCCCATTACAATAGTTTCTACTTCCATGAGGTTGATAATATAGTATTATATTTTCAGGGGCGTAGCGAGGGTGGAAACTGTGGGGGGGGGGTAAAATGTATGAAAATGCCGACTCACCACTGCAATTTGCCGACTGCATAAATTCATATAGGAATGAAATAATTAAAATCTTTGTAGGTATGAATTCTCAATGAATTTTATTGTGAAATTGGGGGGTCACCCCCTGAAAATGAAATGGAGATTTAATAGTTTCCATTTTAGTGGTATTTTTTAGATTTTTTATTCTGAATTTTCCTATAAAAGTATAGTAATCCTGCAGAAAATTTCTGCAGGATTACTATACTTTTATAAATCGCGGATACTTCCGATATTAATGTCGGATTTTTATTTTAAAAAAATATCCGATTTTATCTCCATGAACCGAAAAATTCAACATTTATGGATCTATCAGTCGGCAAATCGCGGATACATCCGATATTAATGTCGGATTTTTTAAAAAAAATATATCCGATTTTATCTCCATGAACCAAAAAATTCATAATTTTATGGATGAAGTATCCGCTATTTGCCGACTGATGGATGTTGGAGAATGTTGGGGGGTGTCACCCCCCCATACCCCCCAGTCGCTACGCCCCTGTATATTATCTACCTCATTATGGTTTAACTTGACTTATTATCCCAATATAACAAAATTAAATTCTATTTTTTTTTTTTAAACAAAGGAAAGTCGTGTGATGTTTGCTATATATTGTTTTTTTCCAACAGGAGGTGAATTGAATCTCTCCATATTCTGAGGTCCTAAATGTTCCGGTTATAAATGACACCAAATTGCTCCTCTATATAAGCACTGTACAATTGATGAAAGTCTGTGTCGTCAAAAATCGATTTCATATTGTTGTTTGCTAATTTTATGTATACTTTTTGAATGCGGGTGATGTTGAGTACATGGTTTAGAATCATATTGAATTCTTTCTGAAACGTAAAGTGAAAGGAATTATTTAATAGCATATATTTTTGACGTATCTCTGACGGGAGATATAGGTATAACCCATGAAATGACCATTATTATTAAATTATTATTACTTTAAATATCTCGATTACGGTAAACGGTTAATCGATTTTTTTGGGAACGATCAATTGGACGATAATAATATTTTCACAATATTAGTTTTATACATTGTTGTCGAATCTAAGACTGTTTTCGAGTTATAGACATAAACATTGAAATGGACTTTATTTTTTTTTTATTTTTTGCAAATATCTCGAGAACAGTTAACAGCTAACTAGGATTGCCAAGGGGTGGAGGGTGGGGTACAAAGTACCCGCTTTTTAGAAAAAAGCTTATAGTAATCAAATATTATGATACTTATTTTAATGAGACCTTTAATAATTGTCACAAACAATATTTTCCATCATAGTATATAAAAATATGTATGTTCTAAGCCTTCTAAAAGATGATATTGAAGCTAAACTTTTGTGTGGGTACTTTATGCCGCCCCCCACTTGCCAATGCATGTACCAATACATTGATTGTCTAAAGCTACCATAAATTGTCTAAAGTGTCTGAATTGTCAAAATATCTGTAGGACAAAGTTCTGGTTCTGAATGGATATCCTAGGGTCTAGCCATTTTTTTTTTTTTACATTATTATATTCCTGGGATTAAATTTTATTTTTATGTAAGATAATAATTGATTTAGTACATATATATATATTTTTATTTTTTAATAAAAAATAACGCCTCATTGTAATAAAAAAAAAAATCATTTTTTTCTTTTTTTTTTTGTTGGCGGGTACATTTTACCCCCTTGGCAATGCATGTAATTGAATAGAGCTTGGCAAAACTAGGGTTAATTGAATTATTTTTTCGACCCTTAGTTTAACCCAAATAATATTTCCTACAATATTAGTTTTATTCATTATTTTTCACAATCTTTGACTGTTTTAAGCATAAACATTGAAATGGTTTAAAATTCAATATGAAAAAAAAAAATCAAAAAATGAGTTTAGAATTCAGTATGACGATGGCCGACGATAAAGTTAAAATGGCGGATGGTTCAGGAGCATTTCCGCAACGGAACTAACAGATTTAGTGAAATTTAATACTTAATCACAGATTTTTTTTTTCTTCTCTCTCTCAAAAACTCTACGATTGCGTCACATAGGTTTATTGGCCAGTAAAGCATTAAGTTTACTGGCTAAATAAAAAATACCCCACCACAAAAATTTGACATTTTACGTTTCAGGATATACTCAGAATTCAAAAATTAAACAAAAAAATCATTTCTTTCGCCCTCTCCGTACCCTGTACACCAAATGTCGTCTGCCGTGATGGGCAGTTTTCTACAAGCCCCGTAAATTCAATTCTGCCAAAAATTTTGGGCACAATTAGTCCCCAAAGGAACGTTCATACAAAATTTTATCAAAATCGATCAAATCTTAGTGGCAAGCCCATCACGGTGGACAAAAGTTTTTTACTTTCTCTTCCTATAGGAGATTTTGAACTGAAAATCGTTTGACGGCAACCCGAAACCCAAAATAAAGATCAAATATGTCATTTCTTATTGCTCTTGGAATTTCACTATTTTGGGTCATTTTTGAAACTTGGAAATATCCAAGCCAAAAAACCGATATTTCGTCGTATGATGTACCACGTTCAACGAATGACTTAGCACGTACGTACGGAATCGTGTGGAGAGCTCTGGAAGCCAAACCACATGGGCCCATTTTTTATGAGAAAAATGAGCCCATGTGGGTGCATCTTTTTTCACGGGCCCTGACAGTGGGCCCAATAAGCTCTTCCAACAGTTTAAAAGAAAACGGTCACGTTTATTCACATAAAATTCAAAACAATTGATGTCTGGAGCCTAAAAGATTATTCGACTCATTATAATCAATATTTTCCAGTTTTTAGGCCCCTCCCCCAAGGCCCCCAGGATGAAAAACTTCTGCTTTAGGCCTATATAAATGAATATATTTGATATACTTAGTCAACCAAGTAGTAAAGTGGACAAATTTTGGTATTTTGTAGATATTTTGATTATGGAGCCAAAAATGTAACCATAAAATTTGTCAGATTTAGATAAAAATTGGTACTCATCCAAAAAAGTATTGGAGTGAACAATTTTTCGTATTTTGAAGAAATTTTGATTTTGGGCCCACAAATCTAAAAATATAAAAGTCGACCCATTTAGATAATATTTGGTATACTCAGTCAACCGATAATTATATTGCATAATTTTTAGTATTTCATAGATTCTTTTTTTTTTTTGGGCCCCGGGAGGGACCCAAATTAGAAAAATATAAAATTTGTCTGATTTTGATCAAACTTGGTTGGCGCAGTCACCCGAGTATTACCTATTTTGGTAGTAATTTTGGTTTTGGGGGCTGGTAGGGTTCCCCAAAAAAAAAAAAAAAAAAAAAAAAAAAAAATTGTCTGATATTGATCAAATTTGGTATGCACAATCACCCGAGTATTATGTTTGACAATTTTTGGTATTTTGGTTTTGGCGCCCCACCAGGAGCCCAAAAATGGAAAAATAAAACATAAAAAATAAAAAATTGTCTAATTCGTTTAAGTTTGGTATACACAGTCACACAAAGTATTATACTCGTATTTGATAATTTTTGGTATTTTGTAGATTTTTTGCTTTTAAATTAATACTATCAGTAAAAAAAAACTTCAAAAGTCGAAGGCTGCCAAATCTTTTTGAAATATTAATATCACTGAAGAGTAACGTCCACAGCCGATGCGGGACCCACTCTAAAGTTTGCGGTATAACAACCCCAAATTTTAACATAACATTAGTTTCTTACATTACGCTCTTGAAAATTTTTATAACTGATCTTGTCTGTCAGGATAACATGTGCTCCTGCTCCCATTATTTCAAAAGATGGCCCTTCCTCTTTTGGAACAAAATCGGTAGTAATTTGAAGTACGACCTCTCCTTGTCGGTTCCTCCTTTGCAGAACCCGATATGATGTTATAAGTTCCATTTTAGCAGTATAACGCATTGGGAAACAAAATGGCTGTCCAACGTAATACAACAGACTGGCTCCTGTGATATCCTCTGTTAATTTTTGACTTTGTATCATGTAAGGTTTTATTGGATTATTCATTTGATCTGGACCAGTGCCACTAATGTGGGGTAACATTCGAAAGCGTAATCCATCTGGGGGAAAAACAAGGTAAATATATATATATATTACTTACCTAACCAAGTACTACTCCCAACACACTTGGTGTTCAATTTTGTTAAAATATAATTATAGGCACTAACTGCTTTTTACAAAAAAATATTTAAATCGAACAAAATTGTGAATAAAAATGAATTTCCATAAAAAAATCGGCCGTATCTCGAAAACGGTTAGAGAGTTCTGAATTCTGATAATTTTACGGGGGTCCCAGTCTTTGGTTTGGGGTGGGGGATGCATTCCCATCAATAGTTCTATATCTAACAAAATTGGAAAATGGGCGGTACTTCGGCCGTTTGTAGTGTTCTGAGCTCTGATAATTTTACTGGGGTCTCGGTCAATGTTTTATATATATACACAAAAATCGGCCGTAACTTGACAACAGTTGTAAATTTTTGAACTACGGGGTGCACCAATTAGTTCTCCCACTATTCAAAAAATCTTGAGAGGGGTAGTAATAGTGGGAGGATCGTAAAATTTGTGTTATTGAACCAGAAATGACATCTAGTTTTAGAGTATTGCAATGGTTTGGTCGCGCGTGCATCGTAGGTTCGTTGTTAAGCTGTTTAAAAAAAAAGTCCATTATAGCCACTCAGAGGGCGTTCCAAACAAGGTATTGTTTGCACTTCACAGATCCAATTCCTGATCGAAAACCAATTTTGATGTGGTTTTACAACTTTAGGCTGTAAAGTTGTAAAACCACTTTAGGCTGTATGGTGCTACGGCCCATGTTCCCCGGTCAAATGATCTCCTTACAGCATAACATTTCGTAGGTCCCTCGCTCTCCGGATTTAAGTCCTTATGACTTCATCCTGTGGGGTTACCACAAGGCTCAGGTCTTCAAACATCACCCTGGGACCTTTGAAAAGTTAAGGGAGGCAATTCTGGAAGAAATCATCCAGATTGAGGCTGGTGTGCTGACGAGAGTCATGGAAAGCTTACGCGAAATACTGTAAATGTTCATCACTCGCAAAGACAATCATTTGGACGACATTATTTACAAAACATAAATAAAAAAATAATAGAATACAAAAGCTTTTAGAATACATAATAATTTTTCAAACATCTTATTTCGTTTTTATTTACCAGCGTTTTTATTTACCATTTTACTAGGGGTATTCCGTTTTACCTAAACAACAAGTATTGCCTAAATTTTATTTTGGCCGATCCCGGATTCGAACTTGTACCCCTCGAATGGCCAGTCAGAATTTTGAAAAATATGTCCAAAATGAAGGATAAAGATGTCACCAAAAACTTTTTCGCTTTGAGTTGATTAGTTGTTCTTTAGTCTGCTGACTCAAATTTGCCATCTTATCTGTCAGGTCCTTGTTCTGGTCAGGCATATTGTCTGTCAATTACTTCGACAAATCCTTATTCTGGTCTGACAAACTAGTGTAACTTACACTATCAACCTCCATGGTGATAGTCTTACCGCCTCCCGTTTCGTCCTTATCCTCGATGTCAAATTCCATAACATCGGGGTCCCCCCTCCGTCTGTAAAAAGTTACGTCACCGATTCTGAAGCTAGGACTTGACCTCAGTTTTTACAAGGCTACGACAAGACAGCTCAGCTTTTAACTCCTTGATGGACAGGTCTTCTAATTTCTTCTTGATTACAATTTTCACGAACACGCTCTTAAAAACTGTTTAAAATAGTCTGTCACAAGCGAACACGCAATTAAAAACACGTAACACGAAACGCAGTTAAAAACACGTAAAAAAATGTCACTAACGCACGAAATGATACTTAGTCCCAGTTCTGACACCAATTTGTTGTAGACTTAGGGTTCGAGGATTAAGTGGTCGTTGATTAAAAACGCGTTAACTAACTTTAAAAATAAAATAAGAACTTAAAACAATTTATTAAAGATAGAAATTACAATAAATAAAAAAAAAAAAACGTAACACAAAAATTCGTATATTGTAACCTCGCAAATACCGTATTTAAAACACTCGAAAATACTACGTAATTCACACACTGAACGAACTAAGACTAACTTCGCTTTCAAAACTAGACTGACACGGTTTCTATAAGGTTCCAGAACACAAATCTTCTGCTTTGTTCTCGAAAAAACGCAGTAAACAAACTTTGCGTTCTAAAAATACTCTTCGTTGTTTACGTAAACAAAACGATCTCGAAGTATAAAAAAATAATTCTATGTAATCAAGTCTATATACAGGATGTTTATGTCATATTCTATATACAGGATGTTTACATTAGAATCACAATATAAGAAGTAAAGCTCTATTCACTTCAATATGTATAGATAGGTAGATTTGCAAAGCTCACAATTGAGGTTTTCTCAATCATTTAAAAAATTGGACCTGGAGTTTTAGATACCTATATCCCGGAGATAGACTAAAGTTTAGGAAAGGACATAGGCTACTTTTTATCGCGAAAAAAAAGGGTTATAACTAAAAACGGCCATGTCTATAAGGCGCCAAGCGAAGCGGGCGTATCCTGCTAGTTTATAATATGTATAGAATAGATATAGGTAGATAGATTAGCAAAGCTCATAATTGAGGTTTAAAAAATTGGACCTGGAAATTTAAATACCTATACCCCCCACCCCTAAAAAAAATTGTTTTGTTAAAAGTAGAACTTGTATCAAAAATAGATTTACCTACGACAGTGTAGTTTGTAAATTCAGTTGAATATTCCATAATAACTGTTGGATTAACATAGCCACTTGCAGGATCCATTATGGCATAGCCAGTTGAGTTTAGAAAACTGAACTTGAAAACGGCTGAAACAATATAATATATAGTCAGTTGAGTCTAGAATACTGAACTTGAACACGGCTGAAACAATATAATATATAGCCAGTTGAGTTTAGAATACTGAACTTGAACACGGCTGAAACAATATAATATATAGCCAGTTGAGTTTAGAATACTGAACTTGAACACGGCTGAAACAATATAATATATAGCCAGTTGAGTTTAGAATACTGAACTTGAACACGGCTGAAACAATATAATATATAGCCAGTTGAGTTTAGAATACTGAACTTGAACACGGCTGAAACAATATAATATATAGCCAGTTGAGTTTAGAATACTGAACTTGAACACGGCTGAAACAATATAATATATAGCCAGTTGAGTTTAGAATACTGAACTTGAACACGGCTGAAACAATATAATATATAGCCAGTTGAGTTTAGAATACTGAACTTGAACACGGCTGAAACAATATAATATATAGCCAGTTGAGTTTAGAATACTGAACTTGAACACGGCTGAAACAATATAATATATAGCCAGTTGAGTTTAGAATACTGAACTTGAACACGGCTGAAACAATATAATATATAGCCAGTTGAGTTTAGAATACTGAACTTGAACACGGCTGAAACAATATAATATATAGCCAGTTGAGTTTAGAATACTGAACTTGAACACGGCTGAAACAATATAATATATAGCCAGTTGAGTTTAGAATACTGAACTTGAACACGGCTGAAACAATATAATATATAGCCAGTTGAGTTTAGAATACTGAACTTGAACACGGCTGAAACAATATAATATATAGCCAGTTGAGTTTAGAATACTGAACTTGAACACGGCTGAAACAATATAATATATAGCCAGTTGAGTTTAGAATACTGAACTTGAACACGGCTGAAACAATATAATATATAGCCAGTTGAGTTTAGAATACTGAACTTGAACACGGCTGAAACAATATAATATATAGCCAGTTGAGTTTAGAATACTGAACTTGAACACGGCTGAAACAATATAATATATAGCCAGTTGAGTTTAGAATACTGAACTTGAACACGGCTGAAACAATATAATATATAGCCAGTTGAGTTTAGAATACTGAACTTGAACACGGCTGAAACAATATAATATATAGCCAGTTGAGTTTAGAATACTGAACTTGAACACGGCTGAAACAATATAATATATAGCCAGTTGAGTTTAGAATACTGAACTTGAACACGGCTGAAACAATATAATATATAGCCAGTTGAGTTTAGAATACTGAACTTGAACACGGCTGAAACAATATAATATATAGCCAGTTTTGTTTAGAATACTGAACTTGAACACTTATCGATTCGTTCACGGAGATGGGCAGAGTAAACTTACCCACCAAATGGTTATGTATAAAAGCGTCATTTTCGCCATCTATAATATCATCTAAATGCATTTGCCTCTCCACAAAATGGTAATCTGCGCCGGCATAGACAGTAGCCATGAACACATTTCCTTTATATTGATCATATGTTTCAACAATTGCTGTCAACGTTTGATACACCAAACCAACACACCCAACATCTTCTTCAAATTTGGGTTCATATTCCTCGAAAATTTCCTTCAATACTTTATACGGGTTTACCTTAAATTCGTCGTGCATAAATTTCGATTGCTTTTTACTTGTTCTAATCAAAAGATGTCGATGGAATCTAAATTGGGAACACAAGAGAACCAAAATAAACATCATGAAAACAATCGAGAATCAAACAAACAAATGGAATCACTAAAGGACCAAAGTAAACATAGAAACTCTGAAGAACCAAAGTAAACATGGAAACTATTGAGAAGCAAAGTAATCATGGAAACCTTAGAGAATCCAAGTAATAATTGAAATACAAGAAAACCAATGTAAACTTCGAAACACTATCAAAAATAACATGGAAACATAGAGAATCAAAGTAATAACTGTGGCATTTGGGTTTATTATTTTTCTGGCAAAAAAATAATAAACCTTTCTTGCCCCCCCCCAATTTTTTTGGTGGGAGGCAAAAATTGAGGGTGGGTTCTCGTGCTGATTCCAAATCTGGGTCGTAATCAGACCCTAAATTTGGAATACTTACTAAATTTGACATACGTAACGAAATTTCAAATCTCTGGCTCTTACCATTCTCTTTTTAGACAGGATTATTGAAAACCACTTTAAAGCGGTAAAAACCGCCCATGGTATATGTGATTGAGTTTCGGAGCTAACTGAGACACCAAATAAGACATACATACAAAATTTCAAGTCTCTATCTCTTACCGGTCTCCTTTAAGACAGCAATACTGAAAATTGCTAAAAAGCGGCAAAAATCGCCAAGGGTGTATTCGATTGCATTTAAACGGGGCACAATTAGAGCTCAGTTGGGACCAATATACCAAAATTCATCCAAATCGGTCAACACAGAGTGGCAAAATTGTCCATCACGGTTTATTATTGAAAATAATGTTCCTCTCCTCGAAGCGGGTTCTGTTTGGTTTACCGGGTCTGGTTCCTGGGGGACCGGTCCCTGGGTAGTCGGTCATGGCTCATCTCAGCTGCGGCACTGGATGGGTAACCTGTTCTCTCCATCATACTCCGCTTGAGGCAGTCATTCTTAAGATGACCCTTGACACCGCAGTTCCAACATTCGGGGGCATATCTCTTCCTACGGCAGTCCCCCTGGACGTGCCCCGTTGTATTATCGCCAACACCGCACTTCACTTTTGATATGTCGTCGCTAGGAACAGTCGCTCTGGAAGTGACCCTTATAAACACATATCCTGTCTCATAGGCTAGCGCGAATGCCAGGGCTTCGGCAGTGTTGCTCTTTCCAGAGAGCCGTAGAGCTTGCTGCAGTTCACGGAATGGCATTATTGAAAGCGTCGGTTGCAACTTCATTGATGAACTCAAGATTGCCATGCATGTAGGCCAAGTGAGCCAGTCTCTCCACATCTGCTCGAAGCTGTTGTAGTGAATCACCTCCATGCTGTTTCGTAGCTGGATACGGTATACTTGATGCATATGTTCATCGCAATAACGCAAATCAATAGCGTTCACCGAGGAACCGTAGCCCATCTGTTTATCCACAGGAAGTGCCTGAAGAAGTTCTGCTGCCGGACCACGAAGTGCTAATGCAAGAGCGGACGCTTTATCAGTGGCTCCCCACTAGTTAACGACACAAGCAGTTTCGAACTGCCTCTTGAATACAGGCCACTATGATGTCCCGTCAAATACAGGAGCCTTCATTCGAACGTTGGTTCGCATATTCAATTCAGTCACGGCTTAATTGACTTCACTACGAACGTTCGCAATATCTTCCTGTACTTCTCCTCGTACCTCGTCGAAACGGGTTTCTACGTTGTGCTGAAACTCAAGTAATTCATTATCGTTTGTATCAATTAGTTGCAACAGACATGTAATTTGTTGATCAAATTTCTCACTTAGGGAAGTTAATTGACTTTCTACCCTCTCCCTCAGGTCTTTGCTCTGCTCACACAAATTTTGCCATATTGTCTGATAAGTTCTTATTCTGGCCTGATATAGAAGTTTGTAACTTACACAGAAACACACCACCTATAGTTTCCAAATTCCATGTCATCTTGATCCGCTTCCTCGGTCTGTAAGATACGTAACCGGTTCTGCAGCTCGGACTTGGGCTCGGTTGTTACAAGGCCATGACGAGTCCACAGGGCTTTCAGCTCCTTCACGGACAGGTCTTCGAAACTCTTCTTGATCACCATTTCCACGAACACGCACTTGGAAACGCGTAAAACTGTCTAAAATAAGCTGTCACTAACGAACACGCAAATAAAAACTCGTAACACGGAACGCAGTTAAAAACACGTAAAACTGTTCTAAAACTTTCTCTAAATAACGCACGACACGATACTCAATCCCACTTCTGACACCTATTTGTTCATTAGGGTTCGAGGATTAAGTAGTCGTTGATTAAAAACGGGGTACCTAACTTAAAAAAAAAAAAAAAANAAAAAAAAAAAAAAAAAAAAAAAAAAAAAAAAAAAAAAAAAAAAAAAGTTAAAATTCGTATACTGTTCAACTTTGCAAATACCGTATTCAAAACACGCGAAAATACTACGTAATCACACACATATTAATCACTCGAAATAACTCAATGAACGATTTCGCTTTTAAAACTAGACTGACTCGGTTTCTATTCGTGACTACTATTTATACATTCTTACCGATTTCTGGAACGATTCGAAATAAAGGATTTTTTTGCAGCAAACAAACTGGTAAACAACCTACGTTAAAAAAAACGTAAACAACCTACAATGTAAACAAACAACAAAACGTTCTCGAAGTAAACAAAAATTCTTTTTAAACAAGCTTATAAATATACAGGATGTTTATACCATATTCTATATACAAGATGTTTACATTAGAATCACAATTTTAGAGGTCAAGATTTATTCACTTCAATAATAAACCAAAATAAGAACACTAGAAAACCAAAGAAAACATGGAAACACAAGAGAACCAAAATTAACATGCTAACTCATTATTTTTCGAAATTGAGATATTGATACCAGTGGAAAGAGGAGATCGTCTCTTATAGAAACACCATGACTCAGATGATTTGAATGGAATTTAGAGAAGATAGTAATATGCGTTCAATTCAGAAATAATATGAAGTTTTTATTCGCCCTCTCAAGAATAGATATTTATACAAATTGCCACCGACAAAAAATATGGTAAATAGTACATAAAAAAATACTTAATTTTTTTTAGGCAAAATCAGTAAAAATGTTCCCTCTTCACTCTATGATTTTTCACCAAGTACCCCTCGTATAGCCCTGTCCATTGGACAATTATGTGACCCATGTCAAAAGATGCCCCAAGAAATATCTAGGGAACAAATTTCATCGTAATATCTCGAGTAGTTTTTTTGTTATTGAAAAAAAAAAAAAAAAANAAGAAAAAAAAAAAAAAAAAAAAAAAAAAAAAAAAAATCGTTCTTATTTGCTAACTTCCAAAAATCGTAAAGCGGAGAAAAAGATTTTTTCTGATTTTTCACAGAAAATAAAAGTTCATTTTTTTCAGCATATTTTTTCGGAATCATTTTGTTCCAGCCTGGATAAATTTCTGAAACAACTGACTCAGTTGTCACATGTCACTTGTGTTAGATATCTTACGCCTTTACATCGCTGAATGTGTCGTATGTTTGAGTGGAGACAATGACAGCAACTATCTCGAACAACGCCCCAATTGCACTGTTCAATGTTTCGAAATCATTAAAAACTGCAGGTTCAATATGATAACCATAGATTGTGGAATGGGCTCGAGGCGTCATCAAATTAACCAGTTTTTCTTCCTCAACCATATCACAACCAAATTTGTAGACTGCATCACCTGAAATTTATTATAGAATTATTTTCAATACTGGAATTCACCACGAAAAAAAAAAATGTGTTTATTATTTTACTGGTTAAAAAATATCCTAAATTTGTCATATCTACATGCCAAAATTTCAAGTCTCTGTCTCTTACCATTTCCTTTTTACACAGGATTAATGAAAACCCCTGAAAAACTGTAAAAACCGCCAGCGGTATATTTTATTACACCCAATGTTTACAAAACTTACTGGGACCCCAAATATGGCATATCTACCAAATTTCAAATATTTAGCTCTTTCCATTCTCCTTTAAAACAGCATTACCAGCGATTATTGCACCCAAAAATTTCGGGGCACAATTAGAGCCCAGATGGTACCTTTATTCCAAACTCAGCTCATATGAGTAAAGTAGTGCGCTGCGCAGTCATCATTGAGCGCTACAAATCATTGAGCGCTAAGTGGCAAAAGTGCCCATCACGGCGGACAAACGGATTTTTTTTAGAACGGACAAATTTTGAGGGGGCGATTTTTTTTTTTTTTTTTTTTTTTCGTGACGATTACAAATGTTCATTATTAAAAATAATAAACCAGAAATTTAAAAAGATATTACAGCCTTCGGCTGCGGACTCTGCTCTTTAGTGATAGTATTATTTTGAACGATTTTGCAGCCTTCGGCTGCGAACTTTGCTCTTTAGTGACAGTATTATTTTAAAAGATTTTGCAGCCTTCAGATGAGGACTTTGGTCTTTAGTGATAGTAATAATTTAAAAAGATTTTGCAGCATTCGGCTGCGGACTTTACTCTTTAGTGATAGTATTATTTTAAAAAGATTTTGCAGCCTCCGGCTGCGGACTTTGCTCTTTAGTGATAGTATTAATTTAAAAAGATCTTGCAGCCTTCGGCTGTGGACTTTGCTCTTTAGTGATAGTATTATTTTAAAAAGATTTTAAAATAATACTATCACTAAAGAGCAGCCTTCGGCTGCGGACTTTGCTCTTTAGTATTATTTTGAACGATTTTGCAGCCTTCGGCTTCGGACTTTTCTCTTTAGTGACAGTATTATTATAAAAGATTTTGCAGCCTTCGGCTGTGGACTTTGCTCTATAGTGACAGTATTATTTTGAAAGATTTTGTAGTCTTCGGCTGTAGAATTTGCTTTTTAGTGATGGTATTAGTTTAAAAAGATTTGGGAGCCTTCGGCTGTAGACATTGCTCTTTAGTGACAGTATAAGTTTAACAACGTCAGCAGTTTAGGCTCTTTAGAAATTTTTTTTTTTAAATAATTCCATGTGTCCCAACTAATGTTTTTTTTTTTTATGTGGCTGAGTAGGCTGAAGCCAATCTACAACATACCAAAAATTGTCAATTACATACTTGGGTGATAGTGCATATTAATTACCAAATTTTATCAAAATCAGACAACTTTTTTTTTTTTTTTTAAGCCCTACCGGTATTCGAAAACCATTAATCCTACAAAATACTAAAAATCTTCAAATATATTATTTGAGTGACTGTGCATACCAAATTTTATCAAAATTAGACAAATTTTATATTTTATCATATTTGGGGCCCTACCGGAGCGCTAAAAGCAAAAAATCTACAAAGAATTGTCAAATATAATATGTGTTTGGCTGTGCATACAAATTTGATCAAAATCGGACGATTTTTTTTTTTTCATTATTGGGCGCCCGCCGGGGCCCCAAAGCCAGAATTACTACAAAATACTAAAAAATGTCAATTATAATACTTTGACGATTGCGCATACCAAATTTAATCAAAATCAGACAAAATTTATATTTTATAATATTTGCGGCCCTAACGGATCGCCAAAAGCAGAGAATCTACAAAACACCAAATATTGTCAAATATAATACTTGGCAAAGGTGCATACCAAATTTTATCAAAATGAAAAAAAAATGTCTTTTAATATTTGGGGCCCTGCCGGGGCCCCAAATATCTACAAAACACCAAAAATTGTCAAATATAATACTTTGGTGGCTGAGCATACCAAATTTGATCAAAATCGAACGAATTTTATGTTTTCTTCATTTATGGGCCCCTGCTGGGGCCCCAAAACCAAAATTATTACGAAATACTAAAAATTGTCAATTGTAGTACTTGGGCAACGGGTGCATATCAAATTTTATCAAAATCAGACAAAATTTATGTTTTTTTCATATTTGTGGCCCTTCCCGGGGCCCAAATACAAAAAATCTACAAAACATAAAAAATTGTCAAATATAATACTTTGCTGTTTGTGCATATAAAATTTTATCAAAATCGGACGAATTTTATGTTTTTTTCATTTGTAGGCCCCTGCCGGGCCCCAAAACCAAAATTACTACAAAATACCATAAGTTGTCCATTATAATACTTAGGCAATGCTGCATACCAAATTTTATCAAAATCTGACGAATTTTATCTTTTCTTCATTTGTGGGCCCCTGCCGGGGCCCCAAAACCAAAATTACTACAAAATACCAAAAGATGTCAACTATAGTACTTGGGCAACGGTGCATAGCAAATTTGATCAAAATCAGACAAAATTTATGTTTTTTTCATATTTGGGGCCCGGCCGGGGCCCCAAATGCAAAAAATCTGAAAAACACCAAAGATTGTCAAATATAATACTTTGGTGGCTGTGCATATCAAATTTGATCAAAATCGGACTAATTTTATATTTTTTTCATTTGTGGGCTCCTGCCAGGGCCCCTTAACCAAAATTACTATAAAATACCAAAAGATGTCAATTATAGTACTTGGGCAACGGTGCATACCAAATTTTATCAAAATCAGAGTTTTTTTCATATTTGGGCCCCGGCCGAGGCCCCAAATGCAAAAAATCTAAAAATAACCAAAAATTGTCAAATATAATACTTTGGTGGCTGTGCATATCAAATTTGATCAAAATCGGACTAATTTTATATTTTTTACATTTGTGGGCTCCTGCCAGGGCCCCTAAACCAAAATTACTATAAAATACCAAAAGTTGTCAATTATAGTACTTGGGCAACGGTGCATACCAAATTTTATCAAAATCAGAGTTTTTTCATATTTGGGCCCCGGCCGAGGCCCCAAATGCAAAAAATCTAAATATCAACAAAAATTGTCAAATATAATACTCGGGTGGATGTGCATACCAAATTTTATCAAAATCGGACGATTTTTTCTTTTTTTTTTGTGGGCCTCTGCTGGGGCGCACTGATGGTGCCTCTGTCAAAAACGCACCCACATGGGACCATTTTCTTTATATATAAATAAACCAATACCCTATTTAGCTACCCATTTTAAATTTCATCAAAATTGGATTTTAGAGATTTGTTAGAAATGCGACGTTCTTGGTCCTGAACTGTGGAGGGGGCCTGGGGTTTTGACTAAAAGCTGAAAAACAGTTAATACAATGAGTCTAATAATCCCTTTAGACTCTAGACATCAATTGTTTTGAATTTTAAGTGAATAAAAGGGACCGTTTTCTTTTAAATCGATAGTCAATTGAAGGAGCTTAATGGGCCCCACTGACGGAATTATCGGTTTTTGTGACCCTATGGCTCCAAATATTTCCAAACTTCAAAAATAAAATAGTGAAAATATGGCCCAAAAGCAATAGGAAATGATATATTTGATCTTTATTTTGGGTTTTGGGTTCCCATCAGACGATTTTTTGGGCCAAAATTTTCTGCACGAATACAATACTTTATCGTCTAGAGGAAGAGAAAGTAAAAATGTGAATGTAGAATTTCTTTGTGGTAAGGTCCAACGGCCTATTCACAATATTTTTGAGGTTATCACAGCATTACCATTTATACTAATAATCCCTAAGATGTTACATACAAGTTACATACAAGACAATGGAACTAACTCTCATGGGGAATCTCATGATGAACAAAGTATGAACTGATAGATTGATACTTACATTTCTCAATGTGGACTGTTNGTAAGCCTTGTTGAGATGGTTGTGACTGAGAAGACGTGATAGTTGAGGGCTAGGAGGATGATGTTATCGTTATAGTTTTTGGCACTGCGCTTGCATTACTTATAACTCCGGGGTGTTTGAACCGCATGTGGCTTGATAGTCCCGATTTGGTTTGGATACATACATACATGATGATTTAGGAGTTTCATCGATCCGATGTTTCCTCATCTACGTTGGTTCTACATTTGGCAGCACGATAGTGGCTGGAACGTCCAGATGTTGATTTGAATGATCTGCCGCATAGGTGACATTGAAGTGGATTTAAAGATGGACCGGGAGAGAGGCGTTGTGTGGTTACATCAGCTCTATTTGGTTGGATTCTTGAACGGATGGGTCGGAATCCGTTGTCTGCTGGGTTGGTTTCCTCAGGATGTTTGTGGCGGATATGACTGTTGATACCAGATTTGGACTTCGCTGTGAAAGTGCAGTAAGTACAGCTCGGAGGGTTTGCTTCTATTAGTAACTTGTGTTTTTGGCTGATGTGTGATTGTAAGTATTGCCTGCCGGTTCTACCATCTCGAGTGAACGGACAGACCAAGTGTAATTTTCTTCTTCTTTGTGTCTTTCTTGTCTGTCTTGCTTTTTTTATGTTGTATTTCTGATGATTTTCCTATGACTATTTCTTTGATGTTTTTTCTCCACATTTCTCGGTCAGCTGCCAAAGCTCTCCATTCATCAGTGTCCACTCCCAATGATTTCAGGTCCTCTTTGACGGTATCACTTCATCTCTTCTTCGGTTTACACTGGGCTCTTCTCCCTTCATGGAGCTCCGAGAAGGCTATTTGCAGTGGAACTCTGTCAGCGCTCATTCTGCTAACATGGCCAGTCCATCTAAGCCGTCGGATTTTTATCATTTCTTGTATGTTTAGAGAT